>JAVXUL010053302.1:0-10506 GCA_035590515.1 Trichilia minutiflora
CCCCCGGGGGGTCTGACCTTTTTCCAATTGAAAGAGTCGGTAACACACACACTTCTGGAACCAAACATTTTCTTCTCCAACAGCACTTTCCTGGTGATTTCTACTTTAGTTCTTGGTAGAATCTATTTCCAATTTCTTTCTTTCTTATTTGTCAAAACCTATATTATCTTCCTTCACTCTTTTCTGACTTAGGCATTAGAGTTTTTTCTCTGGGAACACCCGCCTCCCCCCCAGTGTCACTCCAAAGCTGTTATTGTTTTGCAGGCTTAGGAGGTGAAGTTTCACCAGAAACAACCAAGTTCTTAGTCATTCTCCGATGAAAGATCCATCGTCTGATTGTAGTCACATCGCCCTCACATCTCACCAGTTGAGTCATTTCTAGTTGGTTGTGAGGAGGGTTCACGGACAATTCTCGCAACAATAATATATATATATATATATATATATATATATATATTCTAAGACATCTGAAGTTTTATTGGCATCTAGTCTCTTTATATTTATTGGGTTTCTTTTAATAAAATTGAAAAATGTCAAAGTTTGTAAAATTAAGAGGTTCAAGAATTCCATCAGACACAAGTCCCTTAATTCTTCTTTTTGAGATATGCCTTAAATACTTGTGCTGTAATAAGATGGAATTCTCATTGGTTAATTTTAGCTTCGTATCTTTTGCACTTGTATGCAATGTTTTCTTATATGAGACAACTGTATAAAGTAAATATAAGCTATTACTAAATGTTAAAGATTTGTTTTCGAAAGAGCTTATTTTTAGGTGAGAAAGATTTGTTTTCTATCAATTTTTGAGTTATTTTTGGGTTAATCTTCACTTGATACAATCAATGATAAATATAGCGGTCTATTATAGTTCATAACACATGATAAGTCTGAATGAAGTGTCATTAGTACTCGAGTGGTCGTAATTACGCTTAACCTTTATGAATCTACTTAAACGTTAGATTTAATTCCTATATATGTGAAACTATAAATTAAAATCTATTTCAGTGTAAGATTATAAAAATCTAAGAAATTCAAAATTTCTATTTTGGCCTTTGTTAAAAATTATTTATTAATTTTGCTTTAAAATTATTAAAAAACTATTTTGAATTTAATTATAAAATTAACAAAATTTTTAGCAAAAATATAAATACCAAAAATTTTTGACTAAAGTGTAAATACTAAAATTTTGGTCTAAAATTATACATACTAAAATTTTTGAGTTAAATTTATAAATACCCAAAATTTTGGGTTAAAATTATAAATTCTTAAAAATTTTGTGGCTAAATCATCATTTTTAAAAGTTTTAGGGCCTTTAAAACCTTATTTTAGACTAAATTACAAAATTATTATGAATTTTATTTGTTCGGGTAGAAAATAAGGCCAAACGCCCGAGCAATGTCATACAAACACATGGTACCACCTAACCCCGAGGCTAGAGAACCTAATCAGATACTTCTTAGAAAAACTATCACCGCACCTTATTATAAAGAGTAATCCAACGCTCATCGATGTCCGCATCGGTCTAGGGAAGAAAGCTTACAATCTATGGAGACCCCTGACCCAAACCCGCGTCTATCTATCATATATAAAAATAAGAATGGTCAAAAGCACAAAAAAGTCTGTGATCACGGGAACATGCTTGATCACTAAGAGTTATCTATCCTATCATCAGTCAACTTCAGATGGCTTAAAAATGATAGATCCTACAACTTTCAGATCTGACACGGTGTAGCCATTAATAAAATACAACTAGCACATTATTCGAGGGCATGAAGATCCTATCATTCCTATTCTCTGATATCAAGTCACGTTAAAGAAAAAAGAAAATCAAGGAGGTATAAAGGGGAGAATTAAAGAAGGAAAAGGCAAGAGACTTTACCTTTCGGGAAACTTGGAATTTTGAAGAACAACCATCATAGCAACTCCTTCCTCTCACTAGAAAAAACTGGAATTCCTTTCTGGGCAAAACCACAAGGAAGGTTGAACTTAACTTACACTCACTATTTCTTTATTTTCTATATACCTTCACTGACTTAGGCATCAGAGTTTTCTTATCGAAAAACACATCTGGCATTACTCCAAGTGTGTTACTATTTTACAAGGTTTAAAGGTATAACCTTACACGTGAAAATCTACCCATCGAGCCCATATCAATGGGGAACGATCATCCCTTCAATCGAATCATTTTACACCTCAATAACTAACGTCGTTTGTAAAAAAATAAAAAAAATCCATCAACACACCACTCAACAAAGAGAAAGAGGAGAAGCAACCATCTCACGGCTAGAAGATACTTGAAACCTTCCAAGTGTAGACTTTTGATAGAGATTGGAGTTTCAAAAAATGGTGGACCGAAGGCAAGAAACTAAAAGTTCTAGTTTTGGTGGACGCACCGTGCTTGATGGGGAAAGAGCTCCATTGACATGGAGGGATACCACGGTGCGCGAGGGATACAGTGCACCACACCCTATAGGGGGATCTAAACTGTATAATGAACACATAAATAAGCTCTAGGTAAGCAAGATAAAGATGTTGGAAAATAAACTTGTAGAGATTAAGCGGTGGATGGAAGAAAAAATGGCTTGTAGAAAAAGGGAAAGAACATCATACCCTCCTAAAGAATAAGAGATTCAAGCCCCTTATTGCAGTAATGGAGTTGAGACCTAGAGACCAGTCGAAGTGTGTGACTGTACACCGAAGCCCAGCCTAACCACTACATAGAAGAGAAAGACAAAAATGATAGAAAGGTTAATAGAGGAGCCCCACATCCTCTCGGATGTCAATACCCCCTTCAAAATTCAAGAGGGACATGAATGAAGGCACAACGATGTGGATAGAGAGCGTGATGTGACATAAAAATATGTATTAGAGCCTAGTATGGCATCCATGGACATGAGGTATTAACTTAATGAAAAGCATGTTAGGAAAAAAGAGGCAATAGCAGTAGTAGTAGCTAGTAAGAAGGAAGTGGAGGATTGTGTTAAAAGAATGTTCTGCAAAATGAAAGCCAAGGAAGTTACTAAACAAGGGAAGAGGCTGAAGACTAAAAATGTTTACACCTCTATTCACATCCCTTTTACTGAGGAGATTTTGGCATTGTGCCACCCTAGAAAGTTTAAAATGCCACAACTAGCCTCGTATACCTGGAAAACTAACCCCTTCTTACATTTGACATTTTCAAGCAAATGATGCTGATCCAAGGTCTTATGAAGTTGCAAATGTGCAGGCCATTCCTTTTGACTTTAGAAGCACCCACTAGGTGTTGGTATAAGAGTCTACTACCAACAAGCATCAGTAACTTTGGTCAGCTAACAGTTGCATTTGAAAATGAGTTTTATAAAGTTATTGCCACAAGCTAAAATTTAGGTATCCTCTTATCGATGCATCAAGGTCTGAACAAAATCTTAAAGAACTTCATGAGGAGATATCACGAAGAAGTTATGGAGTTGGGGTAATACCATCACCCTTTAGCATTGAAGGGTTGAAGAGAGGTCTGAGGATAGAAAGGGCTTGATATGTTATTCATCAATGATTGATTCATATATACGAGATTGTTTGATTTAAACTATTGGATGAGGTTGATGTAGAGGGAGAAATACTCCTAAGGATGAAAGAAGAGAATCGTGTCGCTCCAAGCAAGAAAGAGCAGTAACAAAATATACCCCAGAAGGATGGGGAAAATAATTATAGGAACCCCCTAAATGATCAAGGGATGGGGAGAGGAGAGAGAGGGAACTAAGAAGGTTTTCCCCTTAGTCGTAAAAGGACAAGGGATGTCTGAGACTTTCACCGATTGGAAAGCACATTAGAAAAATTAGACAGATGGCCACTCGTGACTTCACACTCCGGAGAGCTCCATAGTCCGAAGTTTATATGGATGCTAAGAGAAGGGGGTTATTTAACCCCAACCACAAAGCATGAAAACCAAAATGGTCAGGAATGCCAAGGATAAATTTTGTGAATTTTATAAAGAGTATGGTTACACAACTAACCAATGTGAAGATCTGAGGGGCCAGATTGAGGTGTTGATAAAAAATAACTACCTTACAAATTACATCGTAAAATATCCACGGGGTCTTTTGGGGTCAGGACAACACTATAAAGAAAAAGATAACTAGGGACTGGATTAGAGGATTTTGGTCATATCAGGAGGCCCCATTTTAGCAAGAATGTCAAATAACGCCCGTAAGAATTATGCACTATTGCCTGCCAAGCCACTTGTTGGACGTCCATATGATGAATGTGCCGACTAATAAGAGACTAAGAGTGGTATCCATCCCTAACAAGTTCACCGATGAAGATGAGATCGGAGTGAATTATCTATACAATGTCGTATTGGTGGTAGCTATAAGTATCGCATTTAAGCAGCTTAGTAGGATTTTGATTGATACAGGCAATTTGATAAATATTAAATTCAAGGAGACCCTAGACTTACTGGGCATAGAGGACTTAGAATTATCCCAAATTGACGCTACCTTGTATGGACTCAAAGACTCTTGTATTGTCCCCTTGGGGTCGATACAATTGACTGTGACAATAGATAATAAGCCCTACCAAAAGACGGTTATAATGCATTTTCAAGTGGTAGCCTTGAAGGTATTTTACATAACCATTATGAGACGGCCCTTTCTCTGAAATATTAGGGCCTTGAAGAGCGTGCATTACCTAAAGCAAAATTTAAAGCTAGCGAAGGAATTGGTATCATCAAAGAGAACTAAAGGGAGAGGAGATCCTATTTTACAGTCTCCTCTAAGAAAACTACTGCATCAATAAGAGACCTCTAGGGCATCTGCTGATGAAATAGATGACCTGTCCCCTAGGGTACAGGGAGAAATAGCCTTTGAATATATACAGGCCATAGCTTCTATGAACAGTAACATTGAGGATATAGCCACACCTTAGAACCCAGTGATTGAGCCAATGGAAATACTAAAGACAATGATGCTAGACAAATGATACCTAGATAAAATGGTCAAGGTCGACAGCCTATTAGTCCCCTATCAAGGGCAAAACTTAATACTGGATTTAAAAAGAAACATGGATGTGTTTTCCTAAAGCCATAGGGATATATCAAGTATAGACACGGGTGTTATGCCTCATAAGCTAACAATCAATCCCATGCACAAACCAGTACGACAGAAGAGAAAGGTTTTCAATGTAGAGAGGCAAAAGGCTATCAGGATAGAGGTTGACAAGTTGCTCAAGGCAGGCTTCATTAGGGAACCTAAATATCCAAATTGATTAGCAAATATGGTAATAGTCAAAAGGCCAATGAAAGTTGGCGAATATACGTCGACTTCACATACCTCAATAAGATTTGTCTAAAGATAATTTTTTCTTACCCCGAATTGATTAATTAGTAGACTCGACTATCGGGCATGAGTTGTTAAGCTTTATAGATGCCTTTTTAGGGTAAATTAGATACTAATACACCTTTTTGGCTAGGATAAGCTAGTATTCATTACAGATAAGGGCTTGTACTACTACAAGGTTATATCTTTTGACTTAAAAAATACTAGGACTACTTTTCAGAGGCTAGTCAATAAGGTATTTAAATCCTTGGTAGGAAATTCCATAAAAGTCTATGTTGATGATATGATCACCAAGTCCGTGAACATAATAGACCATACCTACCATCTTGAGCAGGCGTTTTCCTTTCTCAGGAAGTACAAGCTTAAGTTAAATTTTGAAATGTGCGTATTCGAGATCAAGTTAAGAAAATTCTTGGGCTTCATAGTCAGTGAAAGGGGGATCGAAGCTAACCCGTATAAGATTCGAGCTATAATAAACTTGAAAGCTCCTTAAACTTTGAAGGAGTTACAGAGCTTGACTGAGAAATTGGTGGCCCAGAGCCGGTTTATATCTAAGCTCATTGATAAATATTTTTCTTTCTTTAGAACTGTAAGAAAAGGCAAGGGTATAAAATAGGGTGAGGAGTGCGAGAGTTTGTTTCAGCAGCTCAAGAGTTATTTGGCCTCCACGCACTAATCAGTCCTCTACCAAAAGAAACCTTATATTTCTATTTAACGATCAACAAACATGTGATCAGTTCAATGTTAGTGAAGAAAGACCTCCAAAAGATTTATAGGCCCATCTACTATATCAGCAAGGTGATATTAGATGTTGAGACCCGATACCCAGTGCCCAAGAAATTAGCTTTGGCACTCATTATTATATATAGGAAGTTATGACCTTACTTTCAAGCCTATTCCATTATAGTTCTTACGGACCAATTGCTCTGACACATATTACACTGCCTCGACCTCTCAAACAGACTTGTTAAGTGATCAGTGAAACTTAGTGACTTTGACATCGAATTCTAGCTGTACAGGATTATTAAAGGACAGGCGCTAGCTAATTTTGTAGTTGAGCGAATGATGATGCAGCTCTCGATAATCAATTAAACGTGATGAACATGGACCAATCTAGCTCAAGGAGTCCTCCACATTCCTAGCATTTGTTGATTGATGGATTAGCAAACATTGGCGATAGTAGAGCCAGTGTTATTCTGATCAATCCAAAGGGATAAAAGGTTATGTATGCTCTCAGATTCACTTTTTCTGTAACTAATAATGAAGTAAAATATAATGCTTTATTGGCAGGATTAAAAGCAACATAGGAGATCGGGGTACAAGCCCTCCCAATGAGTCATAATTTGTAGCTCCTAGTGAGTCATGTGAACGGAACGTATTAGGCTCAGGAAAAAAACACAAAGGTTTACATCTCAAGGGCCTTCCGGTTAATCAATCAATTCGACAAAGTTGAGGTGCAGAGAATTTTTCTATCTGAGAACCTTCGGACTGTTGCTCTATCAAAGCTCACCTCAACCTTTACTGCAAACATCTCAAAAGCAATTTTAATAGAAATCCTGGTTCACAAGAGTATTAACTCACTTATAAGTGATAGAGTGATGGTCTTTCAAAAGGAAGCAGCCACCTAGATGGACCCGATCCATAAATGCATTAAAGAGGGCATCCTATCTTCCAACAAAAATGAGGTTCTCAGGATCAAAAGGAAAGCCTCATTAAAGGTCCTGTAAAAACCATAGTGGGAGTAGAAATTTAGTACATCAAATGTTAAGACAAGAATATTTTTGGCCAATCATAAAGCACGATGCTTACCATCTGATTCACAAGTGCCACACCTACCAAATCTATGAAGATATCTCACGGTAACCCTTAGAGAATCTGACAACCTTAATGAGCCCGTGATCATTTGTGTAATGGAGGCTGGATTTAATAGGTCCCTTCCCTGCTACTAGGGCCCAAGTGAAGTACGCTATCATAGCCATCAATTATTTCACCAAGTGAGTAAAGGCGAAGCCTTTATCCAAAATCACAAAAAAAAAAAACATGATCACATTCATTCAGAAGAATATCCTCTACAGGCATGACATTCCCAATACGCTGATAGCCAACAATGAAAAATAATTTGACAATAAGGCATTGGAGGATTTCTGTCAAAATTGAAATATTGAGCTGAGGCTCACATCGCCTACCCATACCAAGGCGAATAGACAAGTTGAAGCCACCAACAAAACAATTAAAATACTACTGAAAAAGAAGTTGGGGGAGTGAAAAGGTGCCTGAACAGATGAACTTTCAAAGGTCTTGTAGGAGTATAGAATAATGACTAGGGAACCCCGTATCTATTGGCCTATGAGTTTGAGGCAGTGATCCCCATCGAGATGGACACCCTGACCTTCCATACGCTTTATTTTAATGAAGATAAGAATAAACAAGTCATCTGCCTTGAGTTTGACTTGCGCAAAGAGGCGAGAGATCGTGCCTTTATAAGGATGGTTGCTTACCAACAGAAGGTGTCTCGAGCCTAAACAAGAGGGTGAAGCCTCGATCCTTTAGGGAAGGGGACCTAGTACTCAAAAAAGTTACCCTTAACACTAAGGTGTCAGTTGAAGGATCCCTAAGTGCTAACTAGGAAGGCCCCTACCAAATGGTTTGAGCAGTAGGGTTAAGAACGTACAAACTGTCCAGAATAGATGGCAGCGTCTTAAAGAAAGCATGAAATGCAAATATGCTTAAGAGATATTATACCTGAGGCAAATCTTACCTCTATGGTAGCCCAGTCTATAAAATTTTTGTCAAAAAACCTCTTATAATTGCTACATTACTTGAAATAAAAACAAAAGAAGTGACTTTATTATTTTCTATCTCTCTGAATTTTCCTTTTTATTTTCAAACTTAAGTCTTGACTCGCGTTAGCCTTTCTTATAGAGTAATTCCTAACCCGCATCAAGCACCCTTGTAAAGTAAGTCCTGACCCACGTTAGACCTCTTTACTGAGTAAATCTTAATCCGCATCAGGCATCTCCATTATCTTCTCCTAGTTTAATGGTTAAGATTGAAACTTCATCTGAGATACATTATATTGGTCAAGTTTAAGCCTTGGCCTACGTTAAGCTTCTTTTGAGAGTAAGCTCTAACCTGCATTAGGCACTTTTGTAGAGTAAGTCATGGCCTATGTTAGGTCCCTTTTAAGAGTAAGCCCTAATCCGCATTAGGCATCCTTATAGAGTAAGCCCTAGTCTGCGTTAGGCCTCTTTACTGAGTAAGCCCTAACTCATGTTAGACGTCTCTATTACCTTCTCCTAGTTTAATAGTTGGGATTGGACCTTTTCTAGAGATACATTACACTAATCAAATTTAATCTCTGATTCGTGTTAAGCCTTCCTACAGAGTAAGCCCTAACCCGCGTCAGGCACTCTTATAGAGTAAACCCTGGCTCATATTAAGTTTCTTTATTGAGTAAGCCCTAACCTGCGTCAGACGTCTCCATTACCTTCTCCTAGTGTAACGATTGGCCTTTGGCCTTAAAATCCTTTACACTAGTTGAAACTAAACCCTAACCTATGGGTCATATAGTGTATTTTGATTGACTTCAAGGAGCGGGAATCAATTTCTTGATCGAGCAACTCTATTATATTCTTGGAACATTGACTGTCAGGCCATATGATGGTAATTGACATTCCTCCCCCTAGTTGAAGTTTTGATCCCTGACCTTAGATGAAGACGTCGGACAGCCCCCCAAACTGGATCCTTATCCTGAAACAGTAGCTAATGAAGTCACTAGTAGGTAAGAAAAACTTAGTTGATCATTTATTATTGGAATGATGGCCAAGTGTTGAAAGGTTCATTGGATGTTATTGAAATATTCCGTGTTTTACCTCGAGGGTATATTTGTCATTTTCCACTTTCCTAGTTCATATATCTGCATTCATTTCATGTTTTATGTGGGTGTGGGTGTAATTCTAGGCTCATGTGGGGAATATTTAAGTGAGAATTCAAATTTGGCTGGTTCAATCGATCGAATGGGTGATTCATTCGATCGACATGTTGAGGACTCTCAAAAAAACTTTAGCTCCAGATTCGTTCGAACGAATAGGGGGATTCGTTCGACCGAAGGAGCCATTCATTCGACCGAAGTGTGAATTCGTTCGAACGAATGAGGGTTCATTTGACCGATAATTTACGAGCTCTCTGACTTCTATAGCACCAAAGGATTCATTCGATCGAAGTGCTATTCGTTTGATCGAAGGGGTGGTTTGGTCGAACGAATCGACACGAAATGACAAAATTACCCCTTTCCAGAAGCTTCCTCCTTAAGAAAGCTAAAGGACAAAATGGTAATTTCACTCTTTTTCTATAAAAAAGGGTTTGGGGGCCGAAATTTTAGGGGTTTTCTTCATTTTCTCTCCTTCTCCTCTCCTTTCACTTTCTCTCCACTTCTCTCTCTAGACCCACCCATATTTTGCCCAAATTTTAATTTCTTTTCACCCACAAGCTACATTCTACGCTTCTAGCATGCTGGGAGCATCAATTTGGTGCTAGGAGCGCGGATTTGCGAGGGAGAAGTTAGGGTTTTGGGAAAAGATTTGGGGTTTTTCGAGTTTGAGACGAAATCAGAGTAAACCGACCACACCACGAGGTTCGTAGCTTTGATTCTAACTCGTCTATATGTTCATTTTATAATTTTAAGCATTTTTATGGGTTTTTGTATGGATTTTCGTAGATCTAGTCCTCACATTTTAGTTTTAAGGCGTAAAATAGGTTGTAGAGGAGTCGTAGAAATCGTAGGAAGTTAGAAGTATGATTTTAGAGATTTTGGGTAATATAAACAGTAACTCTGGTTACTATTTCGACAAAAGAGTGGGGCCCGCTAGTTAGAATCACGTGTACAAGTCGAAATGCATCAATTTAGGCGTAATGTGGGTCAGTGGCTATAATAATTTGATAATTCGAGATTTAGCAAGGATTTTAAACGAATCCAAAAAATAGTTCGATGTTGGGAATTCAGGTTTAGTATGCATTGCACGTATTTGAATTCCAATCATATTTTAGAATATGTATTGATAATAATTATATATGTGAATAGGCGACGGTTCGAGGTCGAGGTACTCGCATAGGTCACCGAAGAACGAGGGGAACTAGGGAGTGTATACCCTCCCTAAGTTGTGAGTGGATTCCTTTTTGGTTTTACTTTTCTATTTCA
>JAVXUL010053323.1:0-10505 GCA_035590515.1 Trichilia minutiflora
CTAATGCCTTGCGGGTTCTAGAGGTGCATTCTAAGTAATAGGATGTATTTCTGGGATTCGCGGCGATTGCCACGTGGTCGACTGGGGTCGGGGCGTGACACATTACTTTGGTGATAACAATTTAAAAAATCATAATTAAAATTTTCTTATAAATAAGAAAAATATGATAATTATCCATTATTATTATTTGTGATTTTTTACTAAATGAGGTACTAAAACCATATATACCCTAAAATAACATTTAAACAACACACATACACACACACACACACACACACACACACATATATATATATGAAATATTAATTATTCTCTATGATATAACCTTAATTTTATTACTTTATTATATAATAAAAATAAAATAAAAATCATTGAAAAATAAAAAATCAAGAGAGGATCACAAGATCGCCAAAAGCATCGGATTCCGGCCACCCATACATCCACACACATCCACGCGCGTTGTCTTCTTGTTCTTTTTCTCGAGCATGTGTGCATGCACCCAGATACAGATATGTGAGCATGCACTACACGTACCTTCACGCATGTACCGTATATATTGGGATGCCTTTTATATGCATGTATTACACACGTGCCACCGGCTGAATTCATAAAAATGTACATGTATTGAGGTCTAAATTCATAACTTTTACTTGAAAATATGATTAACTCTCTCAATTTATGCATATTTCTAGTCTTTAAAATAAAATTTTTGTTGGTATTTGGTTTTAATGCAGTGTTAGTAAAACGACTATAACTTTTCAATCAAAAGAATTATTAAAGTAATTCTTGACTTTATGGAAATAAGACTCAATGGGCCAAAACTTTCATGTTTAGATCAACCATCAATTTAGGATTTAGATTGTATTTTTGAAGCCTTTAATTATTCCAATTTCTTACTATATTTTAACCTTAACTTTTGAAAGAAATTTCAGAATTACCTAAAATAATTAGTAACTGAAAGTTAAGTCAATTATCTATAACTTTTATGTTTACCATGAAAGCTGAATTATTATATTTTGAGATTATCCACGATGTTTTTGTGGTGCTTGGAAATATTGAACTTCATTTGTCAAAAATTGTAACTACCTACTTTGATATTTAACTCTTATTTTACCTATAAATATAATGCCTATTTGTGTACTGTAATAATGTAATATTAAGTTTATAATATACTCTCTTTTATAAAAAATACTCTCTCTTTGTATAATATCTTTCTAAAGTACTAATTAAGGCTAAGAAGTTAATACTAAGAATGTATGATAAGTTCTTTAGATCTACTTTTACTTTTAATGTTTAAGTTCTTTTTATTAATTGCATATTCATGTTTTGAAAAATATTTTTGAACATTTAAAACTCTTTTATTCTTTGTAGACATTTGGCACACTGAATGTTTAGAAACATATTCCTTGATTTATTGTAGATATATGATACAAAGAATATTTTGAATCTTTAATGTCTTAAACACTTTTCTTAAATGATTTAATCAATTAATTTAAAGATATAATTTTAATTAACTATTGATTTTAAAAAAAATAAATATTTTTTAGTGCATTAAATAATTTTTATCTTCTGATTAAGATAACTCTTTAGTTAATGTCAATTGAGTCAAAACAATGAATCTAGTTTACCATCCATTATCCTAAAATATTAACTTTCAAAACCTTAGTATTTTGATTTGCATTTAATCTTTACTTGGTAATTTTTCTTTTAAAATATCTCCAATCATTTATTTTACCTTTACTTTAAACCTTTACTATTAAACACTTACTATTGGACTTTACCTTGGATATAAACTAACTGGACTCTTAAAAAAAATTATTCCTTGTAGATACAACACTTAAACTCATTAAACTATATTATAACAAGATCACCTATACTTGGAAACAATAATTAATTAAGATCACCACCCTTTTTTTATTTTGCACACGCCCGATGCAAAGCCCTACATGTGCATCACACGCACTTGCACATGTAGGGCCTTTTTAACTTAATTGACTTAATTTTTTAACTTAATTTCATATACCATTTTTTATTCATTGATTTATAAAATTTAATGGTAAGTATGATTGATGAGTTATCAATATTGAATGTAACTATTTAATTTTATATTTTAACTATTGAATTATATAATTTAATAATTAATAATTTATGTCTAAATTTAAATCAAAAAAATTCACCCATTATATATAAGTAATGCCTTTTCTTTTCCAAACGGAAACCTCAAGCGTGGGGGACATAAACTTTACCTAAATATCTTGAATGGCCACTTCTTGCAAGTTGTCACTGATAAAGGAATTCATATAGTTCTTTTTCAATGGAAAAATGATGGTGAAAAAGGAGCCTATGAACGTTTTTTTTTTCATTATAAAATTTGGGATATATTCTCTTTCTTCTTTTCGATAACTTGAGAGGGTTTTAGCTTGCTATTTATATTTCTAGTTGGTAATATTTTAAATGTTTGGGTCAAGTTGTCAACTTGATTATATTTCTTTATGAAAGATTTTGGACATAAATAAACATATATAAGTTTGGATAGAGAAATTACTCTCAATATGAACTCATAGAAAAAAAGAAATTTTTTCTCTCACATGTAATAGATGAATACAATAGTATTATTCTTGATATCCGGCTAGCAGACATATTTACTATATATTATTATTTCAAAAATTCTAAAAAAAATTTTGTAACATAAAAGAAAGTAACAAATTTGTGTTACTCAAAATATAAGTCTGTTATTCAAAAATTAAAAATATATATAGTTATAAAAATAATTGACAGCAATTTACCACTACCACAGTAATTTTTTGTTATGTAAACATTGTATAGGTGTAGATTTTGAAAAGCTATTAATATTTTGTTCACAAAAATAAACATCAATACGCCATACCTTATTTATTATGACCATTTTTAATTTCATTTAATTTTATATATTTTATTTTAAATAAAAACTAATTACGTGTGATGAATATTATTATGGCACATAATATAAATAAAGATACTTGATATAAGGGATTTAATTGAGGCCTATTTTGATATTTAAATGATATATCAACTAAAAGGAAATTTTATGAAAGTGTATAGGTTAAAATTCAATTTTTTTAAAATTTATTAAGTGGGTTATGAAATAAAAGAATATTTAAAATATTTTTAAAATATAAGTAATCCATCTTATAAATTTTTGTATAAATTTCATTTTTTTTTATTACTTTCAGGATTATCCGAGTGATCCAATCTTTGCATAATGATTAAATAAGATCTTACTATTAATTTATCATCTTATTAAAGTACTATTATATGTTTGTATACCTTTGAGATTAAGAAGAAATGATGTGACGAGAGGCATTTGGATTCCAAATGCTCTATCAAAGGACATCCAGCTCGTTGGTAATTTTCTCTCCAAACTCATATTCTAGATTTGTAAACTTACGTTTACTTTTCTTTTCAAGAAAAGTACTTAGATAAATTTACATTTTTATCTTTCTTTCTATTTTATTTTAATTTTAAATTTAAGAATAAATTTACTTAAACTATACTTAGTCTTAATTTATTATTATAAAAGAAGCTTTAATCTTAGGATTTACAACTTTTGTTTTGAGAACTTTTGCTTAAATAATAAAAAATTTTCAAATTATAGGGTTTTCATAACTTTGTATGGTAGATTCCAAGTTTGAATTCGATTACTTAATCGATCTCTCGTTCTAACTCTTTTCCACTACATCAGTTTGGTATTAGAGCCTGGTTGTCATTTTAGGAGAATGGTCAATAACAATGATGATCAAAATAATGATCCTAATCACGTGGATGAAAAGATGCAGACCTTATAAGCGACAAATCATTATCTCAAGGTACCTCAAAGAGGTATAAGGAGCTTGTTGTCTTTAGGACATGTCACTATCTTGACAAGGAATCAGAATAGAATTGACAATATGGAGTTTGGTATAAATATTCAAACAACCTTAGCTATAGATTAGGAAAAGTAGAAAATCAAGTTGAAGTGTGTTGTTTGCAAAATGAGCCTAAAATAAATGTTGGTATCGAAGCATCTCACACTTGTCAGGGATAAAAAGAATATTAGAGGGATACATGTATTGACGGAGAAGGGTGAGATTGAAGTTATGGATGAGACTCATACCATTCTGGATAAATTTCAAAATGTCCTCCTCTTATAGATTTTAGAAAGATTATCACCATTCCAAGACATCCACCATCACCTTGATTTGATTCTTAAGGCAAGCATACCAAACTTTTAATAAGATGAGGTAATCCTAAAGAAGGATGAGTTGTTAGAAGAAAAGATAAAAGTAATAGAGTCAAAAAGAGAGAGTATGAATTTGTATGTCATATAGACCTCAATGGCACCAAAAAATGTAAATGATTGGCATATGTATGTTGACAGTAAGACCAACAATAAATTTAGGAAGTGCCATAAGTTTTCTATTCCTATAATGCATGACATTAGGCATCATTAGAATGTAATTTCAAAATATGGGTTATCGTTGCCTTGGATTGATTGGTTTGATCCACCTTAGATAGTGGATCAATTGCATCACTTAAGTAAAAGGGTTATGATACGAATTTACGTTATGAGGTTACTCATGTATTGAAGATTCTATCGAATGCAAACTTGCCTAAGAACAAGTCGTAGGTTCATGTAGATTAACAAGAGACAAGAGATAAATACTCATTTTCTTACCTCCTTATCGATATTGGTCTTAGAAGCATTATCATTAAGGAGGTTAATGATAGAGAGCCTAAATAGATTAATAGGACAAGTATTCATGATAACATACTTTGGGAATTAGTTGAAATTCATTATAATAGCCTTAGAGTTATAGACATGTTTACAGAGAATTAGTATACCGAAGTTTAATCAGTCATCATTAACCATTAACTTTAGTTTAAGTAGGATAATCATTATTGATGTAAAGCCTAAATGAGTAATTTATAGGTGTTTTCAGATATACTGCATATGAAAATCCAAGATGGTCGATGAGTATTATGATTCTGCAATGATTGATGGATTTAAAGGTATAAATATTACTGATTTAGGTTGTTTTGATCAAATGAGTGTAGAATTAGCTAGCATAGATGACAACTTTAGGGGAATACCACTTGGAGAATATGGTAGTGTAGGATTTGATTACCATTTACACATAGCCATTGCCATAAATGGATTTGGCTAGTTAATAAAACGGATGAAGACTAAAAAATAGGTGATATTGTTCGTACATTAATCAATAGGAGATGGTTGAAAAGGTGTGTTGCTTATATTGAAAGTTTTGAACAAGCTCTTGTTGGTGACAGTACAATTGCATTCTAGTTGAAGGATAAAGATGTGTATGATTTCATGCCTTGGACAGGCCATCAACTCCCTTATAGGTCATGGAATAACTTTACACAAAATGATTAGGCTCATTACAATGGGATTAGGTGGAGAAGGTGTGAACTCCATTTCTTAAGTTTATGAGCATTATTATAAATTCCTTATGCGATTGCATATATGTTATTATGTATAGATTATGCATTAGAGGGTGTGCTATCTTGAAGTTATTTTTGAGGAGGTGTGTGATAAAGAATAATGAATTAATGAGAAAGAACTAAACTTTTAACCCCAAAATCATCTCTAATTAAGAAAAAATTCCTTATCAATCATGTAGAGCTCAGAGAGAGCTTTGAAATATTATGGGTTCCATGAAGATATCTGGATCAAAAGTTATGGCCATTAGAAATAGCGGTCCCTATTTGAGTAAAAGGAAAGAAAGTATAGATACACACGGGCCAAATTATCGATACTTGGCCCTAGATGAGTGATTATATCGATACACCACCCAGAAGTATCGATACATTTGTGCGTAAATTCGCACCACAGTGTGCCAGAAAAAGGAAGTATCAATACTTTGCGGCAAGTATCGATACTTAAGCATGTAAGTATCGCTTAGGGTGAAAAATATCAATGCTTTGAAGAAAGTATTGATACTCTGAGATGCAAGACAAACATGAAATCTAACTTTCAACTAAAAGTATCGATACTTGGGGAGAAAGTGTCGATACTTTTCTACGTAGCAGACTTGGAAGACCCCTTTTTAAAACAAAGTATCAATACTTAGAGTTGAATTATCGATATTTTGAGATGTTGCGGACATGGGTAAGCCTTTGTGAAGAAAAATATCGATACTTCAGGGAGAAGTATCAAAACTTTGAACGTGACGAGCTGCTACCAAGATAAAAGTATCGATACTTAAAGGGGAGGTATCAATAATCAGACACGTGGACAAGCCTAAAACCAATTTTTTAGCCAAAGTATCGATACTTGGAGACTGGCAAACTCTAAAGCACGATTATGGAGGATAGTTTGGTCATTTCAAGGTTTCCTTTATATACATGATAGGAGCTCGTCTTCTCTATTTCTTTTTTTTCCTCCTATCTATAACTTTTTCTCCACTCTCTACCCGAACTAGTTCTCATTCAAATCTCAACCAAACTCCATCATTCTTTATGGTATAACCTCAGAATCAACACCAAAGGTCAGGAACACCATCTAATCAGAGTTTTACTCGAAGATTTAAGAGGAATCAAGAGAGAAGGACCGCAGGTAAGCAATACCGAGAAAGGAAATCAAGCAAAGAGAGACTTAAAACATATCTATTAGTTTGAGTAAGTTTATCCCTTAGCTTATTTATCTATTTTGAGTTACCATTGTGTATAAAAAGAAAAAGGTAGCTAGGTTACTGTTCTCGAAAATCCTAGAATTTGGGTATAGTCTAATATACTATTTTAATCGACTAATTGGGGTGTTTTAGTGTATTATATTATTAAAAAGATAAAGAATGGACCAATGTGGAGTAAGAATGTGATGGCCAGAGGGTAGGTCGATTGTAGAGAGAGAGAAAGAGAAGAGAGAGAAAAGAAGATAATGTATATCATACATTGTATAATCTGAGTATATTACATGAAAAGATTATTGAATCTTACGTATATGAATGTACTCAAGTGTGACAGCAGTACTTAAAGAGTCTCTGACACGAGAAAGACAGCGTGAGAGTGGGTCTTTACCCCAAAGTTGTGATTAGATATCTTGTATCTTTTTCTACCATGAATAATGCTTATGAATGTGTATACGCTTTTATATATTTTGGGATGCCATTTTTATATGTTTTTGACCTTGTGTACCATGATTATATATTTTGACCTTGTGTGCCATTATTATTATTTTTGGCCGTATGTGCCGTTTATATTAATTTGGGCCTTGTGAGCCATTGGTGATTATTTTGGCCTTAAGTGTCATAGTTTGATGGATTTGAACTTATGAGCCATTGAGATTGAATTTATGGCCTTAGAAGCCACTATTTTAATTTTTATATGGGTGAGGATTGGCCATGCAACTCGATGTAGAGTGGGTGGGATTCAATAGCCTAACGGTAAGGATTGGCTATATATTTTGAGTTAGGATTGGTGGGATCCAATAGACCTAGAGATAAGGATTGACCATACAGTTTGAGATAGGATGGGTGGGATCTAACATTCTCTTATTATATAGCATACTATTTATGCACCAATATGGGTATACATACCCTTACTAGTTGTTGGTCAGTCATACAGTTTGAAATAGAGTGAATTGGACCTTACAAACCAATGAAAGATTTTATAAATTGAGATTTCTATGACATATCAGTCATAACTCTTTATGCTACATGTCACTTATTATTTTTGTTTTATTATTATATTTTATTATTTGCTTATTGAGTATTTTTTTAAATACTCATCCCTCACTTTCTTATTTCAGGTTAGTGTAGTCGTGTGCGGGCATATTTTAGCTAAATAGAGATTTCAGCAAGGTTTTCAGGTACTCAGCTCATGTTACAGCAGTATGGTCCACTGAACAGAACAAAATATTTGTATAAAATGAGTTCGAAAAATTATATATTCTGTTTTTTTGGATACTTATTGTATTAAATTCTTTTAGAGCAAATATTTATGTAATAAGTTTGTATTGATATTGACATATAAATGTTTTGAATAAGTTTGTAAAATTTTCACGTGCTATTTATATTGTAAATGGATTTCAAAAATAGATTTTAATGCCTTGTGTGTTCTAGGAATGCATTCTAATTAATAGGATGTGTCCCTTAGATTCGCGATAATTGTCATATGGCCGATTCTTAAGGTCGCGGCATGACATAAGGTTATTAGAGTTTTATGGGCAATGAATTTGGACACCCTGAGTGGATTGATTTTCCAAGGGATAATCAGCATCTTTCTAATGGTCAACTAATTCTCATGAACAATTTCAACTATAATAAATGCCAGTGTAAATTTGACCTAAAGGATGCTAATTATCCAAGGTATTGTGGAATGCAAGAATTTGATCAGGCAATGCATAATCTTGAGGACAAATATGTTTTTATGACTTATTAGCACCAATATATATCATGGAAAGACGAAGTCATGGTATTCCTCCATAGGGAACAAATTCTAGTAGATCAATATAACAAACTCCAACTGCGAAAATTTAGGTCATTTAAAGTCACAAAGAAAATCAACAATAATGTATATGTTGTGGACTTGTTGAGCTCAATAGCAACATCACCAATCTTCAACATCTTAGATATCTACGTATATTATCCGGATGATCTCAAGGACTTAATGTCAAGTCTTTCATAAGAAGGGGAGAATGACACGAGACATTTGGATTTCAAATGCCCCATTAGAGGACATGCAGTCAGATATTAATTTTTTTTTTAAGCTCAGACTCCAAATTTATAAACTTACATTTTCTTATATTTACTTTTCTCTACAAGAAAAGTACTTAGATAAATTTATGTTTTTATCTTTCTTTGCATTTAATTTTAATTTTGAAATTTAAGACTAAGTTTACTTAAACTATGTTTTGCTCTGATTTGTTAATATAAAAAGAGCTCTAATTTTAAGGTTTAGAGCTTTCATTTTAAGAGCTTTTACTTGAATAATAAAAACTTTTCTCAAATTCTATGATTTCATAACTTCACTTTATGGACAGTAAGCTTGAATTTGATTATTTCATTGATCTCTAGTTCTAAACTCATTTCCACTACATCATGATATGACATATTAATAAATAAAACATCGATTAAATTAGATTAGGTCCAATTTCTAAAATTGATAAACGAAAGCGATTTGTTACTTTTATAAGATAATCAAGTTGATGATTTTGTAGTTATTTATTACATTAGCCTCCTAATCACCACCTTCAAAAGCAACAAGAAACGAAAAGATGAAAGGCACTTAATTAATTAATCACCATTAATTGGGGCCATTGCAATATAACAAAGTAAAATGAAAGGCCTTCTTAGTTTTCTAATTAGGTGTCAAGTGGTACTTAGAAAGTTGTTTGTTTTATATGGTAGTCTTAAAAATAAAGATATATGTTAAAATTTATTTAATGAATATTCTCAAGTTTAGTAGAGTAATTTGCTGTTATATAAGTAAGGTACCTTTTTTAAAACACGAATTCGAGAATTAAGAGTAGAATTTGCGCGCTTGAAATTTAAAAGAAATTATTTAATGAATTTATTTTATAAACACAATTTGTTTGTTTTCCCAATCAACATAGAAAGCAACTTCTCTCGCAAAATCCCTAAAAATTACAAATTTCAACTCCACCGCATTAACTTATTGTGATAATAATATTATAGATATCGTAGGAATAGAGAAATGTATATATATAGATTAAGTTATTTCTTCTTTTACAAGCACACACACAAAAAAAAATTACAAGTACGTAAGATTTTGTATATGTGTGAGGGTTGATCAATCAATTTGGCAAGTGGATGCTGCAAATTGGAGAAGATATACAGGGGATTCAAGTTCGTTAATTCTGTTAATGAAGGGAATTGATAGATTTGCCCTCGCTTGGTTAATGCCTGCAGTGTCTTCATTAATGGCAGTTTGGTAATTGACCAAGAAAATTAAAACGAATCTGCAGATTCCAAAAATCTTGGTTTCTTACTGATGATTTAAAGAGATTGGGGCTTTAATTCGTTGGGTGTGTAAATGTTTTTTCAACAATTCTTTCTTCTGTAAAACTCTCTGAAATCAATATAATAGACTGGATCCGTTGGGTCTGATCGTGGATGTAGGTTTTCAATAAACTAAACCACGAAAATCTTGTTCCTGGAGTCTTCTTCTATTTTCTGGTTTTGTGAATTCTTAGTTCTTTTATTTTGTGTTTGCATTCAATTCTTTCTGGTTATTATTTCTATTGATTAAACATTTGTTTGAGTTTATTCTTTGAGTCTTAATAAGTGGTATCAGAGCATTGTTGATCAAGAATGGCTCAAACAAAACTAGAACTTAATAGATTTGATGGGGAGAATGATTTTAATATTTGGAAGATTAAAATAAAAGCTTTGCTGGTTCATCAAGGCCTGGAGCAAGCTCTACACTGTGAGAATGGCTTACCTATGTCCTGGTCACAAGAAAGAAAGGAAGAGGTGCTGAGAAAGGCACACAGTGCCCTTATCTTGAGT
>JAVXUL010053333.1:0-10505 GCA_035590515.1 Trichilia minutiflora
ATGTGTATTATTCAATATGCATGGCATCTCCTAATGACAATACATCACCTAATCTTTTATAAAATTGTTATTAGATAAAATTATTTAAAATTTATTCCTATGCAACTATAAATTAAATTAAATAATATTAATATTAATAAAAAAATCACTAAAAGTGAACCATAAATTAATTTTTCTCTGTCAAAGGATGGTAAATACCCTTACATAGCAAGTTATTTAATTACAATACTAAAGACAAAATTATACATATAACGAAATTTTATTAAATATTCTCTTACCTTGCAAGTTATTTAATTTCTTGTCCATCATCCACTTAAGCTAACAGAATCCCAATATCAGTTGCCCTCGTATTTATTATCAAACATAAAATTTTCCTCCTTTCTTTTTCATCATTAACAATTAATTTAATTTAATTTTAGGGGCATGATAATAGTGTTTTAAACAATATTTATTCTTCCTAAACAATGGAGATTGGTGAGACATCTTCTAAATAATTTCTTCTTCTGTTCTATATTGTGAATAATCCCTGATGAGCTGCAACCTCAAGAAAAGATAGCAACCAGAATCAACAAGCTAACACCAGAACAATCCACTCTCAGGACAGTTGAAGAACTGTCAAATGCAGAGCACCAAACACCAGTGAAGAATGATTTGTAAAACAGTAAAGGAAAAATGAACAAGCAAGAACACTCCTCGAATAAAAGAAGAAATCAATTTTATTAAATCAGCTTTCTGAGAGTAAGAAGAAAAAGAAAACTCTAAAATCTTTTCACAATAGCCTTCCCACGATTATATCCAATCTAAAAACTGTCCTAGCATTTGTAACCACATGTTTAAGTTAATAAACTCTAATCAGAATTCTAACTAACTTTCTGGTACACATGTCAACTACTTCAAGATTCTATTTCTTGCTCCAACTTATTGCTAACTGTCATCTTCCAGATTCCAGTTTCATTCCAGCCCCCAGTTTCCAGCTTCATACAACTGTCTTCAAGTTTTCAGTTATGGATTAAAGTTTGCTGGATTACTCCCACAACTCTCTACCTTAATCCACAAACTTCGATCAAACCTGACTTCTTCTTTCTTTAACTTCCAGTTACATTATCAGAATAACTTCCACAAGCAATTCAGCTTTACAAGTCATCCAGTCACCCTTCCGAGACTTTACTCTCTCTTAAAGCAACACTAACTTCAGTTTTCCAAGTCACTAGTCCTCAAAACTCATCAAGTCTAAGAAATGCTTAAACTTGCTAACTATTAGTGCCTTTGTTAGAGCATCAGCTGGATTCTCAGCCATATTAATCTTCTCCAGCTTCACCACTCCTTCTGCAATAATGTCTCTCACAAAATGTACCTTGACATCAATATGTTTTGACCTCTTATGAAACACATGATGTTTGGCAAGTTGTAAGGCACTTTAGCTGTCACTAAACACTCTCACTACACCTTGATTGTACCCAAGTTCAGTGAAAAATCTTTTAATCCATATTGTTTCTTTTACAGCTTCAGATATGGCATTATACTCAGCCTCTGTTGTTAACAGTGCAACAACATGTTGAAGGGATGATTTCCTACTAACAACACAACCTACAACCATAAAAACATATCCTGTTAATGACCTTCTTCTATCCAGATCTGCCGTATAGTCTGCATCAACATATCCCTCAACTTCAACTTGGCTCAATGTTGATTTCTTATACACCAATCTCCTATCTAGGCTGCCTTTCAAGTACCTCATGATCCACTTCACAAATCTCCAGTGTTCTGCTCTTGGTTTCCCCATGTATCTACTGACAACACTGACTCTGTTGAGAGGTGATTCAGCAACTTGGCTGATGATTGAAGATGGAATGCCCGAGGTGTTTGTGCTGCATTTGGTTTCTGGAATGCTTACTGGGAATTGAATTGAGTTCGTTAAAATCGGTTGATATATGGATTTCCAGATTTGCCCTCGGATGCTTGATTCATGTAGTTCATTCATTAATGGCCTTATGGTCATTTCGCAAGAAATCAAGAATGAACTGTTCTTGATTCTTGGCTTCTGGAACTGGCAGTAAGAGGCTGGTTAATAGGGCAACTTGTTGACATAATTTTGATATGATAGCGTGTTGTATTCGAGTAATTCTCTCTGTAATATTCTTCACTGATATTCAATAAACAGTCTGAGCTTCAGTAGCTCATCCGTGGATGTAGGTTCAGTGAGAACCGAACCACGTAAAAAGCTTGCCTGAGTTTCTTTTTCTGTTTTTCATTTTACTGCAATTTGTCTTTCTTCTTCATTTCTTGATTTCGATTTTAGCATTTGGTGATTTGTTTATCAAGTTTAATCCAGTTCTTGGAAGGCCAAATCATAACAGACTCCATATACTAAATCTAGTCTTAAGCGTACCATAGCAAACATTAAACTCCCAATTGCCCTTGCATATGGAATTGCAGCCATTTGTTTCTGTTCTACTTCAGTTTTTAGACTCAAATCTGCTGACAACTTAAAATGTAGAGCAAAGGGTATGTTGACTGGTTTTGCTTCTGTCATTCCATAACTTATTAAGATCTTTTCAAGGTAAGGCTTCTGTGATAGTGACAAGCTCCTGTGCATCATGTCTCTTTTAACTTCAATTCCCAAAATCTTCTTTATAGAACCAAGCTCGTTCATTTCAAACTCTTTCTTTAAGAGCTGTTTCACTTCTTAAATCAGTTCAGTACTAGTACTTAAGATTAATATGTCATCAACATATATCATGAGATATATATACACTACATCTTCTAGTTTTTTTAGGTAGACACAACTCTCAAAAAGATTTCTATTAAATCTTGAACCTACCATATACGTATAGAATTTTAAATTCTATTGTCTTGGGGACTGCTTAAGATCATAGAGGGATTTCTTCAGCTTGCATACTAGATTTTCCCTTCTTTTCTCTTCATAAACTTCTGGCTGCTCCATGTATATCTCCTCTTCAAGATCACTATGTAAGAAGGTCGTTTTAACATCTAATTGTTCTACTTCAAAGTCTTCAATAGTTGCCAAAGTAAGAAGAATTCTCATGGAGGTGTGTCTGACTACTGGTGAAAAAACCTCATTGAAATCTACTCCTTGCTTTTGGGTAAAACCTTTAGCAACCAACCTGTCTCTGAATCTTGCTCCTCCAGCAACTGAATCATCTTTCTTCTGTTTAAACAAGCATTTACATCCTACAATCTTCCTATTTCTTGATTTATCCACCAACTTTCATATCCCATTCTTATTTAATGAATAGATTTCCTTATTCATTGCCTGTAGTCAAGCCTTTATATTAACACCATTCAAGGCTTCTTTAACATTACTTGGTTCTTCTAAGCATTTTGTTATCACTAATGCATAAGAAATCAAGTATGCATAACCATATCTCACTGGAGGCTTGATCTATCTTCTAACTCGATCCCTTATCAAATTGTAATCATCTTATGTGTTTTCAGATTCTAACAGCTCCTTATCTACTAATTTCTCATCTTCAGATCCCTTGAAGGAATCATGATCTTAATTCTCTGGCTCTACCTTAATCTGATCCTCCTCATCTCTTCCATCTTCTACTACTTCTGCCTTTTTTCTATCTTCATTTCTAGATAGCATATCAGTTTCAAAAAACATCACATCTCTACTGATTACACTTCTCCCTCCTCTATCTGTTTTGCACCAGACTCTATAGCCTTTCACTCCCTTTGGTTACCTAAGTAGAACCCCTTTCAAGGCTCTTTTGTCCAGCTTCCCTTTTCTATCATGCACATAAGTAATGCATCCAAATATTCTCAGATGAGATATATTTGGTTTAGTACCCGTCCACAATTCTTCTGGAGTCTTGAAATCTAAAACAAATGATGGACATCTGTTGAGTAGATAAGTTGTAGTCACTGTTATCTCTGCCCAGAACACCTTTGGAAGTTTTGCATTATACAACATACATCTTATCCTTTTCATAAGCGATCTGTTTACTCTTTCTACCATACCATTTTGTTGTGGTGTGTATGCTATAGTCTTATGTCTAGTAATCTTATTCTTTTGGCTGCAGAACTCCATTCAATTGTCTGTTTTTAAACACTTAACTCTCCTGCAATTCTGAGCTTTCACACTTGCCTTCTAATCTTTAAATTTTCCAAGAACTTGAGTTTTATCCTTCATTACATAAATCCAGATCTTCCTTGTAAAATCATCAATTATTTACATAAAGTACTTGTCTCCTCCAAGTGGTGCAACTTGTGCAGGCCCCCACAAGTCATCGTGAACATACTCCAATACTTCCTTAGCTCTGTAAGTTGATCTTTCAAACTTTACCCTATGGTGTTTTCCCATCACACGTGGCTCACAGAATTTAAGCCCTTCAAGCTGATTTGTTCCTAGCAATTCCTGCTTCTCTAACTCTCTAATGCTCTTCTCCCTAAGATGTCCTAACCTCATATGCCAAAGAATCATCATATCTCCAGGTTTACTTATAACAGTATCTACTTCTCCACTTATTAAGTAGCCATTCAAGATATATAAACTTTCTTTTCTGATCCCTTTCATCACTACCAGTGAGCCTTTTGTTGTCCTCATGCTTCCATTTTCTACTTTTACTCCACATCCATGTGAATCTAACATTCCTAATGAAATCAAGTTTCTATTCAATTTTGGCACATATCTTACATTATCTAAGAGTTTCATTGTGTCATTATGAAGCCTAAACCTTACTGTCTCAACTCTCAGCACCTTATATGCTACATTATTCCTTAATAACACTCTTTCATTCTCCCTTTCATCAAAAGTTAAAAATATAAGTTCATTTGTACACATATGAAAGGTACAACCAAAGTCTAATATCCATTCATCTTCAGTGGATTTATCAGAGGCTATGAGGAGGAATGAATCTTGAAGATCTTTTTTGGTCACCATAGCTAAACTTCAAATTGAAGAGCTTGTCTTCTCTTGCCTTTTTTTCTGTCTTTCAGTGCAATCCTTTCTAAAATGCCCTTCTTTATGACAAAAGGAACATTTGAGTTTCTTTCCTCTAAAGGTAGATCTACTCCTGCCCTTCCAAGTTGAATCTTTCTTCTCTTGTCTTCCACGAGCCAGCAACCCTTCTGCATTCTAACTCCTTTGGCCTATTTTCTTGTTTAGCTCTTTTGAATTTAAGACATTCTTCACATCATCTATTGAGAGAGATGATCTATCATACAAAAGAGTGTCAACAAAATATTCATATGATGGTGGAAGAGAAGTCAGCAACATCATAGCTTGATCTTTATCATCAACTTTAATCTCTATAGTTTCTAAGTCTAGCATCAACTTATTGATGTTGTCAACATGATCCTCTATAAATGCACCCTCCTCTATATAGACTGCATACATTCTTTTCTTTAGATACAACCTTCTGGCAACGATTTTCTTTGAATACCGATCATTTAGCTTGTCTCACACCTTCTTTGTAGTGGTTTCCTTGGTTATCTCTCTTGAAACCTTATCTGACAAACATAAGATCATGGCACTATAAACTTTCTTATGGATCTTACTAATTTCCAACTCTGTTAGCTCCTTTCCTTCAATCTGGACTCCTTCTTATTCAATGGCAGATTCCAAACCTTCTTGGACCAGTAAGGCTTTCATCTTCATCTTTCACAAGTTAAAGTCATTCTTCACTATGAATTTCTCTACTGTATAATTGGTAAAAACCATTCTTGTCTTCTATCTTTCCTTTCTTTGGCTTTGATACCACCCGTGAATAATTCACTGATGAGTTGCAACCTCAAGAAAGGATAGCAACCAGAATCAACAAGCTAACACCAGAAACAGTTCACTCTTGGGATAGTTGAAGAACTCTCAAATGCAAAGTACCAAATAATAGTCAAGAATGATTTGTAAAACAAAAAAAGAAAAATGAACAAGCAAAAACACTCCTCGAATCAAAGAAGAAATTAGTTTTATTAAACCAACTTTCTGAAAGAAAAATACAAAGGAAGAAGAAAAAGAAAACTCTCAAATCTTTTTACAACAGCCTTCCCACAACCAATCTGAAAACTATCCTAGCATTTGTATCCACACATTCAAGTTAATAAACTCTAATCAGAATTCTAACTAACTTTCTGTTACACATGTCAATTACTTCAAGATTCTATTTCTTGATCCAACTTCTTGCTAACTGTCATCTTCCAGATTCCAGCTTCATTTTAGCTCCTAGTTTCCAGCTTCATACAGCTGTCTTCAAGCTTTCAATTTTGGATTAAAGTTTGCTCGATTACTCTCACATGTATCATTAATGAATGAATGCCACTTAGAATTCTCATGTTTTCTTGACATTTTTTTTAATTTAGTGATTTTTTTATTTCCTGAATGTTGCAGATCTCTCCATGTCCATGGGGGTGTTCCAAGTTCAAACAAATAATATATACTATCAAATAAGAGAAAGCATTTCCCCAAGTTAGCAGTAAATGTTGTGTGTGTGTGTGTGTACACATATATATATGTATATATAGTATGGTGCACAAAATATACTGTATGTGTTCTTTAATAAATTTGTGATGAGAAACCTTATAATTAAATATTTGGAGATTGATGGATGTGTGAGCTTACAATATTTGTTGGAAGATATTGGTCGACTTAAAGTTGTTCGAAATTTAGAAATTTTTAAGTGTCCAAATTTAATGCCATTGCCACTAGGTATGAAATACCTATGCCCCTTAAAAAGATTGATTTCGGAATAGTAGTAGATGATCATGATCATGAAATCAGTGGTGGCTTAAGGCCTCACCTTCAATCACTTGAGAATATATATATTTATTTTTGTTTTTTTAAACCGTCATCCATTTTAAGCTTAATAAGGAAACGCTATCGTATGAAGGAAAAGTTGTTCATTTTCTCTCAATGAGAAACGTGGAAGGTTCAATTCAACAAAACACAACGTGGATGATCAGTTTAGCACTGTTTTGCCCAGCTCTTGCAATTCAATTAGTACCTTCATTCTTTTCTTTTGGGTAAGTTAGGGTTTTAATTTCATAGATTATTTAAGCTCTGTTTGTTTTTTGAAAAAATTGCAGCTAAAGAAAAAGAATCTTGTTTATGGAAAAAAAAAAGTTTAATTTTAGTTTTTCGGTGCATTTTATTTATTGGCTTATTTCGTTAGGAACAGTTTATTTGGGAGATGATACGGTTTATCCATTAATAGAGGGATAAAGAAATAAATTGAAGAAGCAATACTTGAGTAATGCATTTAGGGTCATATGCTAATGAAAATTTTCGATCATAACTTGCGTTGCTTTTGTTTATTTTGTCTTGGGAGGTATACTTCGATTTTGAAATCAAATGGAAAGATTAAACGTGGTCTTACAAACAATGCATTTTATCCTAATGATGTGTTCAAAAGTGCTTTTAGGTTTCATCAAGTCTTTGTTTAGCATATAAACCGTTCAACTTCTCAAATCCCATAATCTCGCTAAGGGTGGGCATCTGCGGTTTGATTCGATTTGAGATAAAATTTTAAACCGAACCGTATATTGCAATTTGAAAAAAAAAATCAATCCAATCCAATCTATTAATATATTACAAATCAATCCAAACCGAACAGCGAAGTGCGGTTTAAAGCGGTTTAGATTCGCGATTTGAACTATCTTATAAAATTAAAGATATAATAATTGATTATTATCAATTTTATAATCTCTCATTAACATTTAAGAGTAAATTTTGTTAATAATATTTTTTAAAAATTATTTATGAATAATTTTTCTTTGTTAATTATTATTACATAAAAGATATAAAAACAAATCATATATAATTTGTGATGATAAATAAATAATAATAAAATTTTTATAAGATAATATTAAGCGGTTTGATTTACGGTTTCGCAGTTTGGAATTGATTCAATCCATAATTTAAACTACGAACAGCGATTTGAAAAATATTAATTTGTAAATCAATCCATAAATTTTTTAAACCGATCTAAATCACTAATTTTTGTTGTTTGGATTAGTTTGGATTGGATCGATTTGAAAATACCCACCCCTAAATCTCTCTACTCAAAATAGCCAACAATAATATATTTGATTCAATACATCATCTACCTTATTTTAAACCCCAACCTTGAGAACTAGAGTAAATGAAAATTTTTATAAGAAAGTGAAACAATGAGCTTATGTGTTACTACTAATTCGCTTTTTGTTATTGAGGAACTCATAGCTGGTCAAAGTACGATAAGAACTCTTTTCCAACAAGATAATGCTCCCCATGCTTCAATGTCTGCACAATAAAACTTTTTATTGTATATCAACTATCTCTTTCTATCATCATTCAATTTCTCACTGAAATAGGCCATCGGTCATTTCTCTTGGGAAAGCATTCTACTTCAAACAATTTTTCAAAACTCGATAAAGCTAGTACATGGCTTGTACTGTACATAACTTTTCTTTAATCAACGTAAAACTAACCTCAGTTTCATCTCCCCTATTGAACTTCAATTTCTTCAAGCATTCCATGATTGGCCCCACAATGCTACTAAAATTCCTAATAATCACCGATAAAATGTGCCTGAACAATAGATTCCTCGAAGTAGCAGTGAAATCATACATTTAAAATAAAGAGATAAAAAACAACAAACAAACAACTAAAAACTTCACATGAATATCAGAATTACCTGATCAAAACATCATACAACAAAAATAACTACAAGCCACTATAGATAAGAGAAGATCATAAATACCCAGACGAGCAGAAATAACAAAAGGATGGAGATCTAACGAATCACAACAAAATTCAAAGTGAGCAACCTGATCACAGCGACAAAACCGAAGCAGAGAATGATAATCATATGTAAACGAAAACGAAGAAGAAGAAGAACAAAAGTACCTGAAAGAGAGAGATCTCTGTATGTACGCGCGGGTGTGTCAGTGATGATGGATTATGCAAAAAACAAAAACAAAAACGAGCTGTCAATAAAAAAGAGAAAGGTTGATACTGGGAAAAGAGAAAGGAAGAAAGAAAAGTGAATAATTGAGGAGCTGTGGCTTTCTCTTTCTAACTTTTTCTTAGGGGGCTTTTGAGATTTGTAATTCAGAGAGAGGGAGATGAATGAATGAATTATGATGACGATGATGAGCGGAGCAGGTGAAAAGAGAGAAGAAAGAAGTTATTGGAAGATAATCGTTTTAGGCAAATAACGTCGTTATTTAAGGTAAAATGATCCGGTGACGATGGACCCGGCCATGTTGGATTTCGCTTTTGCACTTAGATGGATTTCCTGGATATTTTATTTGGTTAATTTCATTCTTACCCCATTAATTTTAAAATATTATAAATTTATTCGGTCTTTTTCTTAAGGTACATTGCGGCCCTGTTTTTGTTTCTCCTTGATTTTAAGACAAATTATTGACCATAGTCCATAGTTGATCAAATTCAAAGTTGATTTCTTTTCTCTTGAATTTTTATATGAAGATTTAATTTTTGAGGGGGGAGGTGGTGGATATTTTTAAAAAATATTCAATCAAGCTAATTTTGCATGTTTTTCCTACTCGATAAATAAAGAAAAATAAAAAAAAGGAGAAAATATATTTTATTTCATAATTAATTTTACTAGATATTCTTTTTATATGTATATTTATCTAATATTACATATGGTAAAAATATTCACTTGAGTCAACTATAGTCAACAATCTATCCTAAGAATTAACATAGTAGGGGGTTTGATATATATATTTTCAAAAACTTTAGTAATAGATTAATGATTTTCAAAATAATAGGATAAACTGAAATTATCCTTCTAATTTTATATTTTTCTAGCTTTATCTTACAATCATTCTTTTTTTTTTTTTAATATTTTTCCTTTCTTTTTTTCTCTCAAATTATTACCTTAATTTAAAAATAATATTTATTAATTTTACACAACTTAATGATGGGATATAATATGAATGTCTTAATAATGTGAAACTAACCTCCTTAAAATAATATCTAATAAAAAAACATATTTTTAAATGCATCATTTATTATTATTAATTAATTTGGTTATGAATTTTAAATATTGATTATAACTATTCAATAGGTCTTGCAAAATTCAAGAATGTTTATAAAGTATGAGATAATTTTTTTTAAAAAAAAATTCTTTTAATAATTTGGATAAAATCTCAAAGAAGAGTAACAAATTAATTAATTAATTTTTACTAAGAACCTTTATATTAAAATATTTGTCCATTTATAATTAATTAATTAATTTTTTTGGATGATATTAAAATATGTTTATATTAATATGTACAAAATCTTTACTAAATTAGAACTTTTGAATGGTTTCTTTCTCCATAATATGAAACCTAATCTATTTTAAGTCCATTTTGTTGACTTGTAACTCTTAAATAACAAAACCAACAAAATTTATTGTAATTAATTAAAAGGATATTTTCATTTTTGGCACTCAATTCTACAAGAACTAAATGTACTTCAAAAAAAAAAAATTCTACAATCATATATTTATGGTAAAGCATAGCATAATATCTTTAAAAAATGTATAGCATATTAA
>JAVXUL010053344.1:0-10505 GCA_035590515.1 Trichilia minutiflora
TTCAAGTTCTATACCCTCTCGTGCACAATCTAACCACGAAGATATGCACGAACACTCTTGAGGGATTTACTATTATGCCCATAATGCTAAGGAACGAGTTTTACAGAGACTAGGATAATCCTAACGTTTTTATAGATAATCTATGCTGAATCTCATTAACACTTTATTTATGTACATAGACTAGGATAATCCTAACGTTTTTATAGATATATCATGATAGATCTTTATGCCTAATATGTAGGATGTCTCTCCTAAGTTTTTCATAAAGAAAATAAATGATAACTAAATCTTTATTAGTTGTAACATTCCCAATGTCAGTATGTCATCTACATATAAAACTAGGAACATTACCTTGCTTCCACTAACCTTTCTATAAACATATGGATTATCAAAATACTTTTGATAAAATCAAACTCTTTGATTATCTCATAAAAATATATGTTCCATAATTGAAAAGCTTGCTTAAGTCTACAAATAGACTTTTGTAAGACTTGTATACTATGTTAGCATTTTCAATAGATATAAAACTCTCAGGCTATGTCAAATACATATCTTCTATTAAATAACTATTAAGAAAGACAATTTTAACATCTATTTATCATATCTCATAATCAAAGTATGCAGTTATAGCAAGTAAAATTCGAATAGATTTAAGCATTGCTACCGGTAAAATATTTTAAAGACCTATTTTCACCTAATAGGTACAATACCTTTAGGTGATTTATCAAAAGTCCTCACTTGATTTGAGTACATGAAGTCCATTTCGAGTTTTATGGTCTTCAAGTCACTTCTCTGAGTCGATACTACTTATCATCTCATTATAGGTTATAGGATCCTTATCAACAGTAAGAAAAATCTCAAATCTACTTTTGTCATGATATCTAACATATCGATGAGGTGATTATAGCATCCTAACTGACCCACATATCTTAGTATTTACAGATTTTGAACAAGTTCCTTTAAAATTTAAGTGTTAATTTGTGGTTTAGAAATTACTTAAAAAAATTTTTCAAGTTCTATTTTATTACTATCATATCTATCTTCAAGAAATACTTTCTCTAAGAAAATAGCATATTTAGAAACAAACATAATTTGTTCTTCAGCATAATAGAACTACTATCCAATAGACTCTTTTCGATACCTTACAAAATTACATCCAATACTTTTAACTTCAAACTTGTTAGGATTAAGCTTTTTAATTGAACAATCCCAAACTTTAACATACTTAAAGTTAACACTTTTTCCCTTTCATGTCTCATATAGAACTTAATACACTAATTTTAAAAACTTTATTCAAAATATAGTTAGTAATTTCGAGAGTATATCCCCAAAAAAATACTGAAAGATTGGTATTATTCACCATGAAATATGCTATATATCATAAAGTACGATTTCTCCTTTACAGATACACTGATCAACTATGGTGTAACTGGAAGAATCTATTGGAATTTAATTCCCTAAGCCTTAAGATAATTTAAAAATTATTACTTAAATATTCACCCTCATGATTTAATAGGAATAATTTAATACTTTTACCAAATTGATTTTCTATTTCACTCTCATATTCTATAAATTTTTTAAAAGTTCTAGATTTGTGTTTCAACAAGAACACATATCCAAATCTCAGAAAAATCAGCGACGAATATAATAAAATACAAACAATCATCTTAGCATATATGGATATTGGTCCGCATACATCTGTGTGAACCACAGATCAAACATCTGATATTTATCACCATTTCTGATAAATGGTAATTTAGTTATTTTACCCATGATATAAGATTCACAAATTATAAATGATTCATAATCATTTATATCTAAATAATACTCTTAAATTAACTTGTAAAATCTTTTCTCATTAATATGACATAATCGACAATGTCATCAATAAGTTAAATTTAAATTATCTCATTTTTCTCTTATTGGTATGCTCATCATATCCATTAAATAACTCATAATTACAGTGTTAACAACTAATGTAACAACTCTTGCTGTATTATTGATACACATATGGATCTCATCCTTTTGCAAATATCTAATGTTTTTCAAAATCTGTATATCATCATAATCATGAGATGCATATCCAGATCTAATACCCATAAATAACTATTCTTTTCTAAGAAATTTATTTCAATCATCTAACAATTTTATTTCAATCACAAATATACCCTAAGAGCCTGAAACAATAACTTACTTCTCCTTAGCCATTTATTATACGATATTGCTCGTAATTTATCTTCTAATGATCATCCATTTATCAATGAAAACAGGAACCTTTAGGCTTTATATCTGATTTATTTCCTTTGTTATTTGTACCCCACCTTTAGGTTTTTGTGATTTCTTATTCTTGTTAAATTTGTTAATATTTTTTTCGAAAACTAGAAGAATTACTAACCATTATCACAACTTTATCACTTTTCTTATCTAATAAGATCTGACCCTTAACTATTATGTATATATTAGCAACTTCACTAAGGATGCATCAATATTGTTCATATAAAAATTAGCAATAAAATCACTAAAGGTAGGTGTGAGAGATTTAAGGATAAGTTCTACACGAAACTCATATCTTTCTTTCCTTATCCAATGCACCATTTAACATGGCTTTACGCATTGAAGTATTAAGAATATAAATAAATCGTACATACATTAAAATAATTTTAATTATACGGGATAACTCAAGATTATTCAGTTTTCAGAAACTAACATTATACGAAGCGGATTATATAAAGCAGACAACTGTAAACTATATTAAACATGCATAAACAAACAATATAGATTTAATCATAATAAGTATTAAAATTTAAGAAATAAAATTAATTAAATCTTAAATTACTTTCACTATTTTATTTGAAATGCATAATCCTTTAATATGCAAATCGAAAAATAAATCTCATTATTTTCCAGTGGGTATTGGAATCTCAATTAACTTAAATAATATAAGTTTGTGTGACATAATAACTCATCTATTCCTTACTCAGATTGATAAACTCTCACCAATTATAACTCTTACAACTTCTAATATTATTCAGCCTCTAGAATTTTATAATCTTATGTGACATAATAAATCATAAATTCTAGTTAAGTCAAACTAACATTTTTTATGAATAAAGTTTCATCATATAGTTCTTGTGTGACACAATAAAGCTAAATGACTGCACTCAGATCAAATATTTCATGTAAATACATCAATTCATGATGATAAAGAAATGGGTCTTGTGTGTACAATAAACCACATCTCGTTGTCGAATTTAATCAACGCATAAATGTTGGAAAAAGTATATCAAATATTTTCAAAATTCAACATTACTACTTAATATTAATAACAAAGGGATTTATTATTAAAACATAATCTCACTAGCAATTACATGTCTATGACACTCATAAAATATGTTTATGACACTTATAACTACCTACATTAACATGTATAGCACACCTATTCTAAGGTACAATTATTTCATATATAATTCAAATAATCAAGGGCATACATTTTAGATGATGTATGTGTAACCATTTAAACTAAAATCATACTTATTTGTAACTTGGCACTCAAGTTCCTAGATATATCTATATATACCTTATTGGCCTAACCAAAAGTCAATTATAACACTTGATTGAATTATAGTTTTTCAACACAAACCCTAAATATCCTATATGTAGAAATCACTCTTGAAATTGATTTTACCTAGGCCTTAATCATTTCATAAGACGTATGAATTTATTTTTAATTGATCAAAATCATCAAAAATGCACACCTTTTCAAGGTACTTAGAATTTAGCCACATAAAATAACAAACCTATTTTTATTCTTAATATTTCTTTTTTATCAAAATTTATAATTCAACAATTATCGTTAAATATAATAACTCTTATTACATATAAAATTTCATAAGAAATATTCAACAATGAATAAGCATCATGTTACGCATCAAAAATGAGCTTTCGATCAATTTAGCAAATTCTATAACTTATATCGCATGTTTTGTCGCAAACCACTCAATTCATGAATAATTCACCAAAATATTTAATTATACTAAATATGATCTAAATGGATTATTTAGTTGACGTAAGAGGCATATGAAATCATTCCACGAAAAAAAAATTCGACAATCGATAATTTTTCATAATATGCATATTGTGCCAAAATTACGAATTACATGCGATATTCAATACTTGAACACCCAATATAAGTTAATAATAACCTGAAATTGGCTCTAAACGGCCACTAAATCATTCTTTAACACTTGAAAAAAAAGATCTGATAGCAACTTCCCACAACATTTGAAAAAATTACTATTTATTTTCAAATTGCATACCATTTTTGTGAATGGATTTTTGACAACTCCTAACATCATTAAATTCTCAAAATTTTCAGATTTCAAATACTTTGATATAGCATAAAATGACTATAAAACAGGGCATTAACTAGCAACAAGCACTCTCAAATCATTTCACACAAACTTAGCCTATCAAAATCAAATTTAACTGATTTTTTACTAAGATTTAAGCTTAAATCATCATCACATCATCTTATATCCATATTGTAGTCAATACTCGGCCTTAATGCTCTAATACCACTATAAGAATCTAGCATACTTGAGCTCTAAAATATCAAATATAAGTTTGCATACTAAGGATCTAAGCATTAAGCAAAAATATATAAAAATTAAAAGCATATAAAATATACTAAATATCCATGTTACCAACACATAGTATCATAAACATGAATTCATCATAACGATGTGTATTGCATACAATCCATAGGTTTTATCATGACATGTAAATCAAACATACATATTATCATGATAAACGATAATATAAAAAAATACTCATTTTGTCGATCAAAAATTTTTTAATAGATTTGAGAGCATAATCACATCATAATTGACTTTTAGGATATATATCTCTTTCACAGTAGGCATACTGAATGCCTCTGATGAATATTATGAGATAATATTAATGCTGATAATTATGAAAATTATATTATTAGGATATTGGTATGGATTGATAGTTAATAAATTATTTTTTAAATAATAACTTAATAATGACAAATCACATAGTAAAGTATATAGTCAATAACTTATCATTTAATTAAACTAATAAGTAATGTAATCTTTTGACCTGAGATATTATTGTCAAATCTAATATAGATGCAGATAATTCATAAATTGTATAAATATAAGACTAATTATATCTTATATGTTTGATAACTTAAAATTTTCAAATTATCCTTACTTAGTATTATGAGAGTGTCAAAGTAAATTATTAAGGATTTTATGATTTTTATTAAGATTTTGCGTGCAGGCATGAAAATAAAGATTTTCACAAGTTTTCTTAAAAGGGGGCCAAAAAGAGTAAGAAATTGGAGTCTATGATTTTCACCATAGTAAAAAACAAATCCCTACAATAACGAAAATGCAAATTGTAAAGACTAGATTTCTATGATTTTTGCTTTAGTGAAAATCAGACTCCCTCTATAACTAGCTTTCTAAAGATTTTTAAGGGAAGGTGACATTCTTGTCATAGCGAGAATTCAATTCTCATTGTAGCCAATCTTCGTACAAACGAGGTCCAACTTTTTAAAATTCTCACTGTAGAGATAATTCATTTTTATTGCAGTGAAAATAGGCAGACTTCCTTGATTCACGTGTACTATGAAAAACAACTTTTCTAAAAAGAAAAGGGATTGAAAATTTTGAAAAGAGCAATCATTCTAGAAGAGGGAAATAAAAAAGAAACAATAAGAGATATCTTAAGAATTTTATAGAAAATGAAGTAGATTATTTAGAGTTTGCTTATTCATACTTATTTTCTTAATGAAAACAATGTTAAAATCTTTGTTATTTCTTGTTTTTACATTGAATAAAATAAGTGGCTAGAGTTTTCTACTTAAGGGATAGATGAAGCTCTTGTGAGCTATATTTGAATACTAGTATTGTTATTAATAAAGTTTTTCTTAAATCTATTTGTGATCATTATGTTTAATGCTTTTAGTTTGCTCAGCCATTAAATTGAATGATTATTCATATACAAATTTAATACTTAGAGGAGGAGAAATTTATACATTTGATACAAGGAATCACAATTTAGGAATTAATTTATTGAAAAATGGTTAAGGATTAAGCAGCACAAAGGATTGATTCTTAATAAGTTTTTAATTAATCTAATTGAATAGGTATATTAATTAAAATAGTTACATATATTATTTCATTGAAGTCTTGAAAGAGAGAATGAAATAACTTTATAAACCATGCTAATAGATTGATTAAAATGAACTTAGTATGGATATGTATAGATAAATATAGCAAACATGAGTGAATTCAAACCCTTTATGTTGGTCATTCTTATATGTTAGTCATTTAATTAAATTGCTTGTCTAGTGAATACAGTTAATTTAGTTTAAATTTAGAATCATTATAGTGTTGTTGTTACACCCCTAACTGTAAGGTCCACATATGACAATCTTCATAAATCCTCAACATACATTCCTTGTGGCAAACCGTGTGTCAAGAACCTGTGAGGCTGTTATGGTATCTGTTTTTCATGAAAATATTTTAAACATCTTCAAATAATATACAAAACCATTATATACATCAAATATAAAAGTATTCAAAATATAAAATACCATAATCTTTGTTTTACAATCTCAAATATAATTATATATAAAAGTTCATAGTTCCTGCAACAAATCAAAGTAAATATAAAATTGATAAATCGTTTCAGTAAACTTAAATAAAAAGAATATCAGTCGAGGACAAAAATTACACCTGATAATATCACTTCGGATGCTATCACCACCTTTCAAGTATCTTGGCTACACTCAAAACTACCTATGAGTGAAGAAAAAAAAGAGTAAGCATATTATTATATACTCAGTAAGTAAAAATAAAAACAAAAAATACAAACAACCATAAAATTATTTGAAATTTTTTTTTAAAATTAATTAATAAATTTGAAAACATTTTCATAATTATAAAACATGAAATCAATAAGAAAATCATTGGGTCTGACCATCTTTCCCGGTGATGACTGTGATTAAAGCAATTCTGAGTCGTTAGTGCGTTATCTATATAATTTAAAATCGATGAATGCTAAATAAAATATTCTTTTATTATAATATAAAAGGATGCATGCAACCCTATAAAAACTACACCCACTACTGACATTGACTTCAAGTAGTATATGAGTTTTCACAAGATTGTCCTCTATATTTTTATCTAACGAGTTATTCTATCACAAATGAGGTTATCGTCTCCCTTATATCGATCCCATCGATGCATTACTCACTTAGTACGATCACTACCTCAACTCATACCTAGTCTACTAAACCCTATAGTTACAGTATTGACCCTTATAGACATAACATCCTTGATCTCAATACCAAAACTAAATCAAATTCAATATATATATATATATATATATAACCATATACCATATCAAATCATAATACATCATGCATATTTTATATAAATAATCACATGTATAAATCATTATTTAGCCTCCAAGACCTTAATCATCAAATAAAAGCATTTACAAGCCATTATTTATAAAATTTACAAATGAAACAGTAATGAAAATCTAATGTACTATATTTAAGTTTGAAAATATTTATAAAGAAAATTTAAGGAAATAATAAAGTTTAACTCATATTATAGAGAAGGTAAATACTCTCTAATCATGTCTCAGTTCTTAACACCTGTAATGGATCCTTCACACGAATGTCATCGTTAAGAACTTGATTGAAGCCTAAATACATTGAATTATCAATTGATTTCGCAAAGCCTCAAATTTAAGTTTGGAACCCTAATTCCTCCTTTAAATTTTTTGACTAATTTTAATGAAACAAGGTTGTTAAGATGCAAAGAAGATGGTGTAGGATTGCTTTTTAGTGAAAATTTACAAATTAATCGATTGAAATTTGAAAATAAAAAAAAAAAGAAATTCATATAGAGAGAATGAGAGAAAACGAGAGAAATGAGAGGAAGAGTGAATGATTTTGATCACTATTTAGCCATATATATATAGTTGTGTTGATTAAGAAACACTACAAATTTGATGTTTCTTGATTTTTCATCAAATAATCTATTAAAGCGTTGCTTTTTAATTTTTAATTTTTGCAACGATGAGCTTCTGGTAGTAGAAGATGGAAGTTCATTTTGTGAGGCAAGATAAGAGAGAGAGAGAAAAGTGTTTTTACACTTGAAGATTTGGCAATTGAAGAATCAAATGATGAAGAAAGTGTTAAGCAAGTTAAAGCAAAGAATTTTATAAAAACTCAATCCTTGAAGCAACTACCCCGATCACTTAAGGTATGTATTCTTGGGTAAGAATTCAAATTTATCTATCATTATTTCATCATTGTTAATTGAAGAGAAAAAATCTAAGTTGTGAGTGTTTTAAAAAAGCATTAATCAGCCCTTGATTGATCTATATCAGCTATCAAATGTATTAGTCTAACAACCTATATACACAAGATTCTAATAAAGGATTCATACAAGTCGACTATTGAGCATCAAATGAGGTTAAATCAAATGATTATATAGTAATTCATTGTTCATCGCAAACACACAATTCCTCTAACAAGTGTTAACTCTCCGTTCTCCGATTATCACATATGCAAAGGTCTGGGAAGACGTACATCCACTGCTATAAATACCAACATACCTCCATCATGTAAGGATTTAGACACAACAACATATTAGGAAAAAATTACAAAATTTCCTCTTTGATTCAATCTATGAGGTACCAAACAAACACTCCAAACATAAATATGGACAGAAAAATAATTATTAATACAATCCAATTTTTAACGTGAAAAACTCCTCCAATATGAAGGATAAAAATCACAGGACCGTTCTCGGAGTCTACCTAAATCTCCACTATAAAACTTTAGGTACAAAACCTATCCCACAATTACTAATAACAATAACGTAAACACTCTCAACAATAACAAATGAATATCAATTCAAAAACAATTCAAAAATTGATAGAAAATAAATCTTTCTCATCCAAAATTAAGCACCCTCAAAATTGGCTTTCAGTCTGAGTTATAATTATCCAAACAGCAATCAAACCGTCAGATTGAAGAACTAGATGTCCTGAACATACCTATAAAATTTTAGCTCGATCAGACGGTGGATCATCCTTTTAACATTAGAAAAATGGAAACTACACGCTAAAATTTTTTGCAAAAAATTCTGCCCTTATGTCTGCGTTCTCTCTGTCTATTTGCTTTGGATACTACGCATCCATTCTCATAATTGCAATTGACTTATATAAATATATTGCGATTATAATAGATTATGAGCCCTGGGCTGGAAACTTGGGCAAAGCCCAACAAATCACCCCCTCCAGCCCAAATAGGGAGAAATTATAACTACAGAACATCATGCAGAAACCATACCGGCCTTACGTCGACAAAATTCAAATTTCTTTTTCGGAAGTGTCTTGGTCATCATATCAGCACCATTGTCATCGGTATGTACTTTCTTGAGCTCTATCTCTCTAGACTTCAAAGTATCTCAAATCCAATGATATCTAACATCAATATGCTTCGATTTTGAATAAAAAGTAGAGTTCTTCGCAAGATGTAAGGCACTTTGACTATCATATAACAACACAAAGCTATCTTGATTCAAGCCAAGCTCCCGCGTAAACTCTTTCAACCACGGCAACTCTTTACCTGCTTCTGTGATTGCAATGAATTCTGCTTCTATGGTAGATAAAGCAATACATTTCTGTAATCTAGACTGTCAAGCCACTGTTCCCCCTGAGAATGTTATCAAATAACCCGAAACAGATCTTCTAGTATCAATATCTCCCGCCATGTCTGAATCGGTGAATCCAATGATTACTGCCTTCTCACTTCCAAATAAAAGTTTCAAACTAGAAATGCATCGAAGATATCTCAAAATCCACTTCACTGCATTCTAATGTTCTCTTCCTGGATTTGAAAGAAAACGACTGACTATTCCCACAATATGAGCTAAATCTGGCTTGATACAAATCGTTGCATACATCAAACTATCAATTGCAGATACATAAGGAACACTTTCCATCTCTTTCATTTCCTTCTCACTAGATGGACATTTTTTTTTACTAAACTTAAAGTGTGTAGCAAGATGAGCGTTCACCACTTTATCTTTATCCATGTTAAATCACTGAAGTACTTTCTCAATATACTTTTCTTGTGATAACTAGATCATTCTAGCTTTTCTATTACGACTGATCCTTATTCCAAGAATTTGCTTAGCCGATCTTAAATCTTTCATTGCAAATATCTTACTCAAATCACTCTTCAAATTTTTAATCTTAGAAACATCCTGACCAACTATAAGCTTATCATCAATATAGAGCAACAAGATAATAAAGTCACCATTAGAGAACTTTTTCACAAATACACAATGATTAGAAGTAGTCTTCTTATAGGCTTGCTCCCCCATAAAAGACTCAAATTTTCTATACCATTGTCGTGGTGCCTGCTTTAATCCATACAGGCTCTTATT
>JAVXUL010053355.1:0-10505 GCA_035590515.1 Trichilia minutiflora
GATTTATTTATATTTATGAGGATAATTTTATTATTTAATTATCAAAATTTTAATTAATTATTATTTAAATTTAGATATTTATTTATTTTGTATGATTATTTATATTTTCATAGTTACTTTGGTAGTTTTTTAAATTTTTTGGATTAAAATGTAAGATTTTTAAAATTTATTTTAAAAAAAGGATCAAATTGTAAGAATTTTAAAGTTTTTAATTTTATTTTAAAATTATTAAAAATATAAAATCGGTACCCGGTTTGGTTTAAACAGGAGATTGGTTTTTCGGTCCCCTATTCAAACCGGACCAGATCTGGACCAAAAATTTCAAATCCGTTTTAAATCGGATCGAGTACCAGTTTGGCAAAAAAAAAAGGGACCCGGTCCGGTTTCACCCCTAACCAGCATGATGTCATCCACCTAGACAACATGGTATGAGAGTCCTAATTCATTTCTAGTTTGATTATTAATAGGAATAAAAAAGATATTTTGAATTGGTTTCATCAAATGTGGACATGTTTTCCATTTATTAATATAGTATTTCTGCTTTTCTGCACAATCAATAGTATGGATTTTGAGATTAGTGAAGACACGAGATTTTTCATGCGTAGTTTTAGTTTGTCAAGAATTTGGTGTGGTTTTTCCATTTTTTGCCTCTTACATGAAGGCCTCAGGCTCTTGAATGAGTAATTATTATGCATTAATATTATAATTTTGGTTTTAACATCTGCTATAAAATAAGATGCATATTGTATATGTCATATATTGAAATATAAAATGCCTTGGATTTTCGTATAAAACTACATTTAACTGATGTATGGGGAATTCTACCCTGCCTCAAGTCTATGACATGGACAGTGGAGAAAAGCAACTCGGTGCCAGCTAATAAAGTGGTTGTTGATGTGCAAAAGTTACCTTGACCTTCGACTAGCCTAGAAGTTCCAAGGTTGACTTTAAGTACCAGACAAAGATAAAATGAACTTTGTTCTCGCGGACCTACAAACACGAGGGAGTTTTAAATGATGCCGGCTTCTCAATGTACAAACTCCGATGTTTAAGTCAGTGCGGACAGAGAAATAGTGAGAAAGAAAATAAAGAGAACAGAGGAAGGACTTTTGTTACCCCTTAAGTGTTTTCTCCTAGAGTATTTCTACGAAGTGAGGGTTGAAGAAGGTGAATAGTTATATTTCTATCTTTTAGAACCTTAGGTCTCAAGGATCTTAAGGTTTGTAAAGTGCTCGAAAGGTATGATGAAGGAACAGGGTCCTAATCCCCTTTTTGTTGAAGGCAATGCCCTTTTATAGTGCAGGAGTAGCTTATTGCATAAATCATGCCCACTTAATTATTGGAATATGGGAGCGGCTGATGTGTCTGCAGGAAGGTGGCTTGTAGATTTCTATTGATTTGACTGCATCGCCATCATTATTTAGTAAGGTCGTTACCTTGCTGTGGTATAGGCAAAAGGTAGTCTAACACGCGATAGTGACAGGCTAACTTCAAAAAAGTTAGCTCTAGTGTAGAGGTTGACATGTGTCCTCCTTCGTAGCACTCTCATTTTTGATTTGGTCAGATGATTATGGTCGGATATGAGTTGGAAAGTGAAGGCTTCTGCCCTAGTAGGTGGAATCCTAGGGCTCAGTTTGAGGGTGTACTCCCCTTTATTCACATAATCGTCTTAGAAATGTGAAATGTTGCTTCCGCCTCAGGTCGATATTGGAGACGCCTATCATGCCCCAAGTCTTTTACACTGATGCCTTGAACTTGAATGCAAGGTTAAGCAAATGACAAAACCCTGACGTGGATTACGGGACAAGTGATGACATGGTCAAGTAGTGATGTAAGTGAACATTTATTTTAGGGAGTCTTGACAAGTATCATTGTGGCTACCTCAGGGACCGAGTCTGGCCTCACTTGTGTTCCCCTAACCATGTGGCCAAGGTTTGACCCTTAACCTTTGGTGGTTGCTGGTTTTATCCCCAATGGTGGTTGTTATTAGTCTTAAGGTATACAATCAAGAAATAGTCTTCTTTAAATTTAGGAATGGCTTATGTAAAATTATGAAGAGCCAGAAGGTTTCTTTAAATAATTTATTTTTTTTTTTAGTTATTTGGTTTACTATCATATTAGATGTGATCTACTCTATTGTTGAAAGGTTTACACATTTTTAAAATACTTCATAAGATGAAATGAATGAACACTGTAACAACTATGCATGTTTATTTCTAATTATAAACAGCTATGTGTGTTGAATTCTAGCTATAAAATGGAAGCTAACTCCATAACACATTGTACAGCTAATTGCTCATAAACTAAGAACAAACTTTTAAAAATAAAAACAATAACTAAAGCTGAATCATCCTAACAATTTCTGCTCTAAATTAGTATAAAATAAGTCCCCCTTATTCACATAATCGTCTCAGAAATGTGAAATGTTGCTTCTGCCTCAGGTCGATATCAGAGACGCCTATCATGGCCCAAATCTTTTACACTGATTCCTTGACTGCCTTGAACTTGAGTACAAGGTTAAGCAAGTGACAAAACCCTGATGCGGATGACATGACAAGTGATGACATGGTTAGGGAGTGACGTGAATGAACATTTCTTTTAGGGAGTCTTGACAGGTATCATTGTGGCTACCTCAGGGACCGAGTCTGGCCTCACTTGTGTTCTTCTAACCATGTATCAAGGTTTGACCCTTGAACTTTGGTGGTTGCTGGTTTTATCCGCAATAGTAGTTGTTATTAGCCTTAAGGTATATAATCAAGAAATAGTCTCCTTTAAATTTAGCAATGACTTATGTAAAATTATGAAGAGCCAGAAGGTTTCTTTAAATAAGGTTTTTTTTTTTTGAGTTATTTGGTTTACTATCATATTAGATGTGATCTGCTCTGTTGTTGAAAGGTTTACACATTTTTAAAATACTTCATATGATGAAATGAATGAACACTGTAACAACTATGCTTATTTATTTCTAATTATAAACAATCATCCTAACAATTTCTGCTCTAAATTAGTATAAAATAATTCCAAATTTCAGAAATCTTCGACTTGAAATAATCCTGTAGAATAAAGTAAAAGAGGCGAGGAAGAGTCAGTATCATTGAAAGATGGAAGAGGATTGACTCATTCAGATGCAATGAGTAGTCCCCAAAGCGAAAGTCTATGAAGGGAATCCAGAGACTGAAAAATCCTTAAACCATATTCATCAATCAGAACAATCTCATGTTTATTACTCTTCATGAAACTAGCTTGAATCTTTAAGGTCACAGAAGTTTGTAACCTGATTGTGTATCCCTGAATTGGTAGTTAGTTCTGTTGTGTATCAGTGCTCTTAAATGTCACATGCTGAGGCTGCAGACCAGGAGTCGTATTAAGTTATCTAGATGGTAAAATACAGTGGTCATGATAAATTATATTTCAGTCCAAGAAGCCATGCTTCTATTAAATTGAGTCTCATGATATCCTTTTCTTAGTATCATCAAAGGATCACTTACTATAGGTTTTTACTGCTACATGGATTGGACCACATTCAGGGTATAGACTATAGATTGATAGACATTCATACATACTTGCTGAAAGATATATGGAATAGTTTTATTATTGTCATTCTTTGCATTTTGGAAAAGGAACCTTCCAAATTTGTTGAAGTAGAATTAGTACCAAGCTATAGAAGCGTTTGTTTTATTGTTGTAAATTATTTTTTCTTATCCGAAATGCTTAATAAAATCTCAGATTGTTGCTTGCAAAACATTTCCCTTTAGTTCAAATAGTGTATTATGGTTAATGCTATCCTTTAAGCAAAACCAAATTATGCACCATGATATCTCCATTTTCACGTTCTTGATTGCAGTTGCAAGATTAGTCTTCTTCAGGAGAAACTGAGGTGAATTTTCAGCTTCCTAAAGATGCACTGGAAGCTGAGATCATTCACCTACACAAGTGAACAACTCTCAGGCATGGTAATTATGCTTTCCTTTATAAAGCTACAATCATTAGGAAAATTTGGAAAATCAGTCTTTGTGGCAATTGAATTTTTTTTTCCAGCTACACTAATACGAGTAAGCCTCTACTAATAAATTAATTTAATAATTTATAGCTTCAAAGAAATAAAATTATCTTAAACATTTGTATACGAATAATAAGAATATAACACAAACTTAACCTTGTAATGCCAATAGTGTTATTTTTGTCTTTTTGGTTGTTTTCTATCTGCAGTAGTGGAATCCTTCCCATCAGCGATGTTTCAAAAAATTTGGATCCTTAAACGGATAGTGATGGTGAAAAGATTGATGCGAATTCTTCATTAAAATCTTAAAATAGAACTTTTGTGGTCACCCCATCTGATTAGTTGAAGGTTTATTTGCCTGACTGTCGTTTTTTTCCTTTATCCTTTTTATGGAAACATTGCCTCGAAAAGCCTGACTTTACTGGTTAAGAAAAATGTCTAGCAAAATGTATTTTCCCCATTCTCAACAAAATAGGTTGAATCATGGTAGCCCAGAAGATTTCAGGATATGTGTTCACCCACATCTGCTTCATAGCCGCCGTCATCTTGACAAATAAACCTGAACTTGTTTTCTTGACAATTGTTTGGCAGGGCACACTTTAGTCCCAGCACAGAAAAAGAAAAGGCATTAGGGCTTATTCTCTTTCCTTAATCTCAGACTCATTCTTCTTCCTCTTCTTTCCTTTTTAAAAAAAAAAAAAGAAAAATTCTTATAGATATGATTTTAGTGAGAATGAATTACAACTCGATCTTTCAAGTGAATGCAGTTTAAGTCTTCTACATTTGAGATATCAAGGTTAATGATCAATGTTGTTTAAAAGAAGCTGGGCATTATGATTTACAGCTCAAAATTTTGGATGTTGAGCTGAGGGTAGCATTTCTCTAGAAAGTGAAAGAATTTTTTTTTTTTGGATAATTTAAAGTATTCGATACTTATCCTGATTGATGGGTTTCGCTTGATTAATTTTTAGAGATACTAATTGAGCATACTATTATTTAAGAATCTCATTAAATAATAAGTAACTATTTAAAATCGAATTCAAGACGTGTGTTTAAATTATACATCGTAAATTCAATCTCTCACCATTAAAGTACATATGTTATGTGGGTGGTTGCCGTTTTTAATTATTTTTGAAAGCATCATAATAGTAAAAAAAATTTAATTTGGAAATTATTATCATTTTTATTTGTTTTACTCATTTTCACAAGTGAGTACAGATTAATCTTTAAAAAAAATAAAAATAACATCAACCCCGCACAAAATAAATAATTTTTAAAATCATCAAGTTATAATATTTGTTTTAACTTGGAAACGTAAATAGATAATTTTTAAGATTTTATTTTATTTTTTAAGAATTCTTAATATTTAAATTAAATAATGAAAAGTAAAGAGACTCTAGAAGATCCTTCTTTAATTCATGAACTTTTAGGTTGGGCATGTTGCTCAATCAAGCTAGTTATCATGACATACCCATGTCTATCTTCGAAAAATTGAACTAGTCAAGTCGGTAACCGGCCTGAATACAGCCGGTAATTCTAAAACTCAAAAAGATAATAAAGGACATGGATATTAAAGGAGCCATTGGGCTCTTGCTTGTTGCTTCCCTGCCTAACATTGATTGATTAAAAAAAAAAAAATCGTTCGTAATCAATATTATCTTTGAAAGTTTCTCGTTTAAACTTACTTTAGTATTGCATTGCCATGATTTTAAAGTTATTAAAATTAATATTTAATGTAATGTGATAATAATAAGTTAATTTTTATATTACTTAAAATACAAGTAATACAGAATTATTAATATATTTTTTTTTAACTGAAATGTCTGGATCAGTTTACGCGTATTTCAACTAATTTTTTAAGGAGGTTAGTGCAATATTTTACTATCATGATCCCCCATTTAAATCATGGATACACCCAAAGAATAGAACGCATACACCTAACCACACAATTCTAAATTCGTTCCTCTCAACTGGACTACATACCTAACCACACAATTCTAAATTCGTTCCTCTCAACTGGACTATCGTAGATGGGTGTGTTAATATTACTTATACAGGCTAACATCGTAACTATTTTCAGGCCAATAATAAACCAGATATTTTACAATAGAACAAAATCTTAGTTGATTCCATGTTTACCCAATTAATTGGAAATCCAAATTAGTTATGTATATACAAGATAGTTTCAATTTTCTCTGCTGACACCAGAGTTCTTTAACAATTTAAAAATCACATATGTACCTGATTAAATTTATGGACGTAATCTAGATAATTTGAACAGTGGAATGTAAAGCATCAGATAAGAGTTGTGTATGGACCACCTCAAATTCTTAATTGTGACAACCAAAATTCACAGCAATACAAGGGGAAAATTTTGCATCACATATACATATGCTAAAAAATGATCAATACATGAATACATCACTTCTGTCCTCTACATCCAAAATTTACGATCTGCAAGGTAAAAAACCAAACAACATTTCTCGCAAAATCTTCAACCTGCTCACTCTCAAAAAGGTGAATGAAAACAAGGAAAACTTAACACACTGCAAGAAATCAAACCAAAACTCATTCTTGAAGAAATCAGTCAATCAATCAAAAATAGTAAACCAAATGCAGCCACTATTAACCCAACCCAAGAAATGACAAATAACCAACTCAAATTAATACCACCATTCTGGAGAAAAATGGACGAAAAATAAAACCACCAAACTCTTCGAAAAATAAAACCACCAAACTCTTTCTTAATCAAGTTTTGGATTCTCATTTTCAGTTTGAATCACTGGAGCTCCATTTTCAATGAGAGCCTGAACTCAATCTTGATTCACAGTATTTTCCTTCTCATCAGAAATCCCCAAAGTGGAACTTTCGGATGTTGCTTTGGATACATGTTTTAATTCAGTAGCAGTCGTGCTTTTTTCCTGTACAGCAGATTGCCTATTACTTGATGATTCAATCTGCTCTGAAGAAACAACTTCTATTTTTGTTAATTCTGCAGCACGATCATTTTTCTCCAGTGATTTTGGAACTTCGGCAAGATTACTTTGTGATACTTGCTTCAAAGCAACATGAATATCATCCACAGATCTTGCTTCAACAACTGGTAAGACTGAATTATTGTCCCCCGGACCTTTGGATTCCTCCATAACAACCTCATTCTCAAGCATACTGGGTAAAATGACTTCCTCCACATCTATTCCTTCACAAAGTTGCTTAAATGCCAACACAATATCTTGCATTGATTTAGCTTCAAGAACTGGTAGCTCCAGGCTGGTTTCTAATGGCATTGAATCACTGGGCAACAACTCAGAATTTGAGATACTTTTCTCCTCTGCTCTTGGTTGAATATTGTGTGACTTGCTGGCTTCTTCTTTCACACTGAAGTCCCCAACTCTATCCAATTCTAACAGCAATTCTTCGTCAATTTCTTTTATCTCATCTACATCTCTGTTGGTGTTTTCCTCAACAACATCATGATCATATGTTTCTACTGAATTATCAAAGTGTTCTTCGACGTGTCCAGGGTCTCCATGCACAACTCTGTCAAATATTCCGTGTTGCAGATCCTCTCCAAGAGGTGATGTATCTTCATGACTCTTAAATGGTGTTGTTGAACTGGTGTTGGGAGTCAAGGGAGAGGAATTTTTCTGAGTCTTGTGCTCATGATCATGCATGTCAAATGCATTTCTACTGTCAACTACATTTTCTCCATTTCCCTCTGGACTCTGGAATGGGGTTGAAGTGGAATTGGAAGTCAAGGGTGAGGAAATTTTCAAAGTTTTCTCCTCATGTTCATGGACTTCAGATACATTTGCATTGTTTGTGATGTTTACTTCCTCCATAGACTCTACCAGGATGATAGGTGCTTCCTGTATAATGAGAGAGCAGCCATTATTAAGCCCCAGTGGAGCTATTTAATCCAATTATCTAGCTCACATACATACCCCTTTCATAAAATCAATCGAATAAACCCACACAACGGTTTGGTTTACTAAGATGAACAGAGAGGTTAACTTTAATGGAGATAATCAAGTTCTCATGTATATCATGCAAATAAAGAGATTCTATGAATGCGAGGCTGTATGCCAATGCAATATTGCATGGAAAGCAAACACATTTCAGTTGAAAGAAAAATCCACATATCTAAAAAATACAATGGAGTAAAGTAATCACGTCCCCCATTATGAGACGTTTTAACAATACCTCCTGAGGTTTCTTCAAATAATATTGTAGAGAGAGACAGCTTTCAATAACACACTTCAATATTTTAATTCATGTATACAATTTGACCAGGAGACTACTAAGCGCCAAATTACAGGAAAAGACTCAAGCAGCATAGACATCTTAAAAAAGAAGTGCAAATAGCAAAGAAGATTTATTCATTTTTATTTCAAGGACCAAAATATTTGAATAACTATAAAGCAAAATAGCAGCATCACTTACCTGGGTTGCATCATGATCATCATAAGAAGATGATTGATCTGAACATGAAGACAACTGCTTCTCCAATTCAACTGGAGATTTTTCTTCGGAAGGTGCATATTCATAAATCGAATGCTCTAAATCCACCTTTGTACCCACATTTTGGTGTAGACCAGAATCAATCTTTTCCTGGGAAGATGATTGGACTTGACACTTGTCAAGCTGACATGATTTTTCCTTATCTAACGAATGCTCCCGTACGCAATCAACCTCTGAAGCAGATAAACTCAGATGGACCATTGGAACTTGTTCCATCAAGGTTGGAGGATTCTGTTCCTTGGCTGCATTGAAACTTAATGCGTGGACTTGATCTGCTTCATGCTGAAAATGACTATCCCTGTCTGTCATGGCTCCCTCTACCAACTTCTTGTCTGATGAACTTGACAAGTGAACTTCATCCTCTTCCGGCTCAATGGGATCTGCCTTATCTTCTGCTTGTTCCTCCACAGGTTCAGTATCTGGAGAAGATACACTAGGGTGCTCCAAAACGTGCTCAATCACCATGGGATGCACTTGTAGCTCTGGTGCAGACGAACTTGAATCTACAGAAGTAATCTGATGAGTAGGAGTCATAGAATCTACCTTATCAGGAAGAAAGTGATCTCCTTGGTATACAGTATACTCCTCTAGTGGTCCAATGTCTGAAGAGTATGAACTCATGATAGATCCCTTTTGAACATCAATATTTGGATCAATACCTAATGACCGAACATTTTGAACATCAAGCTTACTAGCCTCTGCAAATGTTTTTTCCCTTAATATTGATTCATTTTCATCAACTGCATGGAGTTGTGAGGGTGTTGCAAGCATCTCTTTGAAACCAGCTGAACCATTTTCTCTGTCCGCCCTGTGCACTTCAGATTCTGTATCTGCAGACCTGAGCAATACCAAACTTGAACCCATTTCAGATGTCTCTAGCTGTGTGTCAGATGAAACGGAAGTAAATGACAGGAATTTCTCCAGCCGTGGGGGGCTTGAATCATAAACAGGCTCCCTATGTTCTGTCATCCCACTCATAAAGTGAAACTCGGACTCCTCAGGCATCGTCTGTGTTGAAACACCGGATTCTTCCACAAGGTTCATTCCTGGCTCAAATGTTGTTGATTCTTCTTCTTTTCCCGTATCAAGTATTTTTTCATCTACTTGGGACAGCGAAGACAAGCTTGACCTGCTGTTCTCATCACATGGTTCTGTTTTCTGATGACTTTCATTTGCATTGAATTCCTCAGGAGTAGAAGTTCCTTCTGTTCCAGAAAAGCTTGATTCCTTTTCATGGTGATTTTCCCCATCCCCTAAAGTAATTTCAACCACATCACGGCAAACATTTTTATACTCAGCCTGTCTAATATCCACAGAACCAACTTCTCCAGAGGATTGGCTTCCACATTCAACATGGTCAAACCCATGACCTATGTTGGAGATTACTTCCATCTCTCGAGAAATATCTTGTTCATTTAGCTTATTTTCTTCTTCATCACTGGCTGAACTTACTGATGCAGTATCAGGAACAGAGCTCAATTTTGACTCGCTTATTTCACTTACTTGCCGCTGAAATGCGGTATAGCTCTTTCCTTCAGAAGAAAATTGTTCCGGTATTTTTTCGTGAGACTTTTTGTCCTCCTCATCAACAGCTGAATTCACTGATTCAGAATCAGGAACAAAACTCACTTTTGACTCACTATTTTCACTTAATTGTCTCTGGAATGTGGGAGAGCCTGTTCCTCCTTCTGAAGAAAACCGTTCTGGCACAAAATAAGGTCTCCACCTAAAGTCGTGCCTCTCTTGCCGAGGACCCCCCAAGATAGATGCTCCTATGCTGAAGGTTTCATTCCGGCGGTATACCGGTTCCTTATGTTTAAACACTGAGAACTCCTGTTGGAAACTATCTTCCTTGAGATCAGGTTTTTCTTCATTTGAGTCATAAGGAAGATCAAAAGGGTTCCGTCTTGGCAACAGAATGGATGGTGCAGACCCCGGAATGGCCATATTCTCATCAGGAATCTCAAATGGGTTTCGCCTTCTT
>JAVXUL010053385.1:0-10504 GCA_035590515.1 Trichilia minutiflora
CATCAGAGAGTTTAAATGCTTAAGAACATTTTTCAAAGCATGCTTATGTAATTAATAAAAGGAGTTTAAACATTAAAAACAAAAAAGGGACTTAAAGAACATACCATTCATCCTTAGTATCAACCTCCTAGCCTTAGCTAGAACTTTAGAAAGAGATGAAGTTGAGAGAATAGAATTTCATTATAAACTGATTCTAATATATTGATTACATCTTCAATTCACCTCCTATAACATAAAATAGTGTTCTAATTTATAGGCAAACAAAAGAGCTAAATGTCAAAAGTGGATAGTTAGAATAGTGATAAATGGAGATTAAATATTATGAATAACACAAAAACATCATGGATGACCTCAAATATCAATGATTCCGTCCTAATGTCCAACATTAAAGTTGTAGATATTTGAATCCAAATTCGAATTCCACTTATCTCAGGTCAATATGAATTTTTTATCAAAAGTTATAGGCAAATTACTGGAGTAAGGTCGGGCTGGACTGGAATAGCAACGAGACTTGATTGATGGCATCAAAAGTAAAGCTTAGAGCCGAAACTGATGGTTGGACTAAACATGAAAGGTTTATCCCAATGAGTTACCTTTGCAATGGATCAATATTCAGCCTAATAGTTCTCTTGGATGAAAAGTTATGCTCTTTTTATGTTCATTGCACAAAAACCAAAATTAATTGAAATTACAAAGAAAGTAAATTTCACATAAAAACTAGAAATATGCATAAATGAATCATACTTTGAAGTATAAAATGATAAATTTAAACCTTAATACACATACACTTTTATGTACTAATCACGAGGAAAGATGTAATAGTATGTCTGATGGGGATATAAGGAATAGGAACCAAATAAATAAGTTAGAAGTTGAGAAAGTAATAGAGGTGAGAGAAAAATTGAATTCGGTTTGTAATGATAAAAACCAAATTATTGAGAGGATCATTAATATGGAACAGAGGGATTGGGAGAGATATGAGAAAATTCATTCTTGAATTTTTGTCGTTTCTAGTTGGGGTTGTTTTGGTTATGACAAAATGTAATTTGTTTCTTGGAATATTCGTGGCTTGGGCAGAGTAAAGAAGGGTAGGAGTTGTAGGAAATTAATAGTTGAAAATAAAGCAAATGTTTATTTTATTCAGGAAACAAAAATTGATAAGGCCAATGATGATAGATTGGGGAATGTGGGGGGTAGGTGTCTTACAATGTATCAAGTGGTGCAATCTATCAGGGCTTCAGGTGGCTTAATTAGTTTATGGGATGATAACTTTTTTAAAATGGAATAAGTTATTAAAAAACAAAATGCAATTTTATTGAAGAGGGTTTTAGTTAAAGAAAACATTGGTGTTGTTCTATGTAATGTATATGGTCCTACTGATGAAGGGGAGAGGAGAAGGTTATGGATGTCGTTATGGGAGCATAAATCAATTCTAGGGGGATTATGGATTATGGGTGGGGATTTTAATGTTGTGTTGAACAAAAAGGAAAGGGTTGATAAGGCTTTTAACGGAGCCTCAAGTAATTTTTTTAAAAGATTTTTGGTGGCTATAGAATTGATGGATATGCCTTTCTGCAAAAGAAGTTTTATATGAGGGAATGGTAGGGACGATGGTTCACATAGTACGTTGGACAGATTTCTGGTTTCTGTTGAGATCTTTCAATTATTTCCAGATTTAAAATAATAGAGTCTCTTGAAAGGCTTGTCGGATCATAATCTTATTTTATTAGGAGAAAAAAAAAGAAAATTATGGAGGAGTCCCCTTTAGATTTTATGATGCGTGGTTGGATAATAATGAGTTGATGGTTGAACTAGATAGGACATGGGCGTATAATGGTCATCAGTTCATTGGGGGTAAAAAACTTTTTTCAAAGATCAGATTACTGAGGTTAACAGTAAAGAAATAGGTGAAAGTAAACAGAGAATGCCAATTATCAATAAAATACTTAGAGAAAATATTGGATGAATTTGATATAAGATGTGAATCAGAAGGGCTGGGTACCATGAAGAGGGAAGAGAGAAAAATTCTTGTTGGTAGGTTATAGAAGACGATGAGGTATGAAGAGAGTATTTAAAGATAGAAATCTCGTATTAACTGGCTTAAAAATAGGGACCATAATACTAACTACTTTCATCAATTAGTTTTAAAAAGAAGAACATACAATAATGTAAGGGGGCTGATGGTAAATGGAAGATAGGTATATTGTATGAAGGAGTTAAAAGAGGAAATTGCCAATCATTTCAGTAATACATTTAATAGAGACCAATGCAATCGTCCGAAGTTGTATGATATCTTTGTTAGGAAGGTAGATGTCAAAATGGTAAAGCTACTAGAAGAACAGTTTTTGTCATGCCCCAACCCGTGGGTTCCATACATGACAACCGCCATAGACTTCCAGAATGTATCCATTCACACAGAATACCCACTAACAGCCTGTAAGGCATTCACAAACCTGTATCCACAGTAAATAAAGCACTTCCAATATCGTTTGCAACCAAACATCCAAACTCTAGATATTTTCATGACAATCCATAAACACTTCAAAATGATTAAATCAACATAAAGGTTCATCAATATACAAACAGGTGGGGATCAATCTATCCCAAAATATACTATAAATATTTTTTACAAATTCCATTTCATTTTATAAACAAAGTAAAATAAAATAACATACTCCAGTGGACTATGAATCATACATGGTGAGTTGACATAGCGTATACCTGAGATCTTCTATCCCAGAGGTATCACCACCACCACTTGCTGCTAACTACGCAAACCTACAACTGAGACTAAGGGGGGTGAGTATATAAGAGTATACTCAGTGAGTCAACAAGAGATAAACATAAATAAATAAATAAATACAGTCAAGCTAGGTTAATGAAAAACATTTTTTCCCATTTAAAAACTCTATAATATATGTCAAAAGTCATTGGGCTGGTTGTATTTCTCGACGATTACCCTGGCCCTGGGAATCTCGAAGTTATCAATGGGTTTTTATTTAGAAAACATATACCATTTTGTAAAAGATAAGTTTAAATACAAGAAATAAAGTATGCATAGCTTTTCAGAAAAACACGCCCACCATTGACATTGCCTCGAGTAGTCACGGGGTGACGACCATGACTATCCTCGATGAGACTCACAGGTGATCAAAGCACATCTCCAACATAAATATATAACACCATATCATAACCCCCACCTGTGAAGTCTTCTGCACTCACCTAGGCGACCTCTTGACCCACATGATCGTTATCACTAATAGTATCCCGATCCTCATAGCCGTCATCACAATAAGTATAAAAGTCTAGCCCACTAGCCATATCATCAACATAATCATCATCAAAGTATAACATATCAAAAATTGGCCCACGACCATTATTTATGTAAAACATATACATATTTCACATAAACATAAACAATAGACAAATCGCTTTATAAAAATATTGGCATATCAATACGGTTATAAAAGCAAGTTTCAAATACAATAACAAAAACAAAAATAGTCCACTCACTACTTAGGAAAGGTATACACTCTCTAGTTCTCTTCATTCCTCAGCGTGTCACGCGGACACCTCACTCGTGTATCATCGCTTAAACACATGTATCCTAATATATCAATATGCATCCAATCATATGTTTGTGACTCAAATGCGTGTAATGCATGTTAGCCCGGGGTTTTCTTAAAATTGGAGAAATATACAAAATCGACTAAAATCTCTGTTAACCATCTAATTACCCATACATTTCTACCACGAACTCACATTGTAGTCATACAAGTATAATTCAGCTCGATTTTGTAATTTAGACCTACAGACCCCATATGCTCATTAGAATAGTAACTTTAATTACTGTTCACATTTAACCATTTCCTTAAAATTCATATTTCTAACTTCTTACGACTCTATCGACTTTATTACAACCCAAATAACACATAAAAACTCAACTATGGGTGATAGATCTATCGAAATTTATACGAATATATAGTAAAACTCATACGAATAAAAATTGATAAAATACGAAACAAAATATGCAGATAGGTTAGAAATGATGCTACAAACTTGGTGGTATAATCGGTTTTCCTTGGTTTTGCTTGAAAGTTAAAAAACCCTAATTTTTCTTCCTGAAACCCTAGCTCCTCTTTTCACTCTCCGTACTTTTATCGCCAAAATGACACTCTCGGGGAGTTAAATGCGATGAATGTGGTCGATAGACGAAGAGAAATCGAAGTTTGGATAAAATATGATGAAATCTAAAGAGAGAAAGAGAGAACTTTAGTGTGAGAGGGAGAGGAGGGAAAAGGGAAGGAAACATGGGGGAGGATGCTCGACCCTCCTTTATGTAAATTTAAGGGTAAAATTGCTCCCTTAAGTTTTCTAAAGAAGAATCTTCTAGAATAAAGGTTAAATCATTATTTTGCACTGATTCTATCGAACGAATCAAAGTTCGTTCGAACAAACTATCCCCTTCGATCGAATGAACTAGGGTTTATTCGAATGAATCCTTTGACATCCCTTGAAGTTAGAGGACTTAAATTTTATCGGTCGAACGAATCCTTATTCATTTGAACAAACCAGTACTTCGACTGAACGAATGACTCCTTTGATCTAATGAATCCCTTTATTCGATCGAACAAATATAAAGCCATAAATTTTTCAGAGAGTCTTCAAATTAAAAATCTCACTTGAATCCTCCCCAAATTTAGAAAATATCATTAGGGTCCCCCTTAAAATAAAACTTATTTTTAATTACGTTAAGGTCCCTACATTTATAACCCTAAAACTTTACCTTAATCAATCAAATTCTCGAACTAAGTTACAGAATCACGCTCACATGCACATAGTGTACGGGATGGATGTGAATGTATAAGCAGTAAAAGTGCAAAATTATCGTTATACCCTTGAGATCTAAGCACGGGACTCACAGTTTTTGGAAGAAGAAGTCTGGGGGGTTGTCATTAGCTATAATAGTAGTAAAGCATCGGACCTTGATAGGTTTAATATGAAGTTTATTAAGAAGAAATGAGAGTTAATTAAAAGTGACTTCTTGGGATTCTTTGAAGAGTTTCATAGATCCAGTAAATTAGAGAATGGGTTGAATGCTTTGTTTATTGCTTTGATTCCGAAGAAAAAATACCCAAAAAATCTAGTATATTTTAGACCATTTTCGATGGTTGGCTACAAGATTTTGGCTAAAGTATTGGTTAATAGAATTTAACCAGTGATGATAGAAATTATTGGGCATAATTAATTTTCTTTTACAAGAGGTCGACAGATTCTTGATTGTTTTGTGATTGCTTCAGAAGTTGTGAATTCTTTGAAAAGAGATAAAGAGGGCGGGTTATTGATTCAATTGGATTTTGAGAAGGCTTATGATTTGATTGATAGAGCTTTTTTGTTTGAATCTATGGTAGTTATAGGATTTGGTAGCAAGTGGATGCAATGGATCAAGGAGTGTACTAATACGATGGAATTATCGGTTCTAGTTCAAGGATCTCCATCAAGATTGTTTCAAATGGTTAATGAATTAAGGCAAGGGGATCCGCTCTCAGCCTTTCTTTTAATATAGTAATGGAAGGTCTGAATAGGCTACTGGAGAAAGCATCAGAGATGGGGCTATTTAGAGGGGTTAACATGGGTAATTCTCATAACATGGTGACTTATCTTCAATTTATTAATCACACCATTATTTTTTGTAGAGCCAACGAAGAGAAGTTATTGAATTTGAAAAGAATCTTAAGGGTTTTTAAGATTGTTTTGGGGTTATCCATTAATTCTTCAAAGAGTTGTGTCATTCCAATGGGTACAGCTGAAAGATCAAGTAATTTGTAGGCAAAAGTGTTAAGATGTTCAGAGATAAAGTTGCTAGTGTCTTATTTAGGTATTCCACTAGGAGCTAACCCAAGAAATATGAGTTTTTGGGATCCGATGATAAAAAAAATTGAGAATAAATTGGGAACATTGAAGAAAAATTTTCTCTCTAAAGCAGGAAGGATAACTTTAATCAAGTTAGTGATTTCATGCATTCCGATGTATTACTTGTCCATGTATAAAGTGCCAATGGCGGTTATAAAGAAGACAGAATGTATTCAGAGAATTTTTTTTGGGATGTCATAGAATCAAAAAAGAAATTATGTTTGATTCCATGGGATTCAATTTTTTCGCAAAAATGTGATAGTGGGCTTGGGGTGGAGAAAAATAAAGTTAAAAATGCAGGATTACTGGCAAAATGGCTATGAAGATTGGAAAACGAATCAGATGCATTTTGGAAAAGATTAATATGTGTAAAGTATAATATATGAGACTCTTCTTGCCTGCTGACTTTTAATAATTCTAGATTATCTTATTTTATGAGCGATTTAAAGGTTATATGTGTTAATGACTCGAGATACAGTGAGGTGATCAATAGAGGGATGGGATTCATGGTGGGCAATGGAAGAAGAGTTAGCTTCTGGTTTGATAAGTGGTTGAATGAAGGCCCCTTGAAAAACTGTTATACAAGATTATTTTTCCTTGTCGCTAACAAAGTTGCAGTTCTTGTTGATTATGGGATACATAGTGACGGTTTGATGAGATAAGACATATTATTTAGAAGAAGATTGTTTGATTGGGAAATAGAGCAATGAAGAGAATTATTAAATAATCTTCAGAGAGTAGTATTGAATGAACAATCCAAAGATAGATTGATTTGGAAGTTTTATAGTAAAGGAGTCTTTAGAGTTAAGTCTTTCTATAATATGACGATGGGTAATCCTCATTCCATTCCTAAAGAGTATATCAATAATATGGGAAAAAGTACAACGCCCCCAAAGGTTAAAATTTATGTATGGCAGAGAGCTTTTGTATAGAATTAGAATGATTCATAATGATGATACCAAGTGTGCATTATGTGAAGGAGGTGTGGAATCTATGAATCATTTATTTCTTCACTGTGACAAGGTATGGTCTTTATGGAATACGGTTATGGTATGGTGGGGTTGTATAGCGTGTATTCTAAATAGTATTCAAGAGTGGTTGGTTTAGTGGGAGGGGATTTGTTATTTGAAAAGATACAGTGTTGGATGGAATGTAACATTTTATGTAGTGGTGTGGACTTTATGGATCCATAGAAATAAAAAAATTTTCAAGGGGAAGGATATATCTATCTATCAAATAGAGGAGATAGTTAAACTAAGAATTTTATAGTGGTTTCAATATAATGGTGCTGGTAAACCTCTTGGAGGCTTTTGTCCACTAATGTATATTAAAGAAGCTTGTGTGATTACTAAAAATCCCAGCATGAGATGTCAGTTGCAATGGATATCACTCGAAGTTAATTGCCTAAAGTTCAATGTGGATGGATCAGTTATGGGTAAACGTGGACCTATGAGGATTGGCGGTGTCCTGAGAAATCATGAAGGAAGAATTATATATTTATTTTCATATGATGTGGGGATTTTGGATTTCAACAGAGCAGAATTAACAGCAATTTTAAAGGTTTTTAAAGTCTTGAATGAGAGAGATCTGAATACTAATGGTGTTACAATTGAAAGTGATTCGTTTTCTGCTGTTGCATGGCTATTGGGAAATGAAGCTATTGTATGGAAGTATAATTACATAATTAATGAAATACAAAATATCTGGTGTTCATTGTGTAATATATCTTTATTGTTTAGAAGAAAGGAATCAAACTCCTTTGCCGATTCTCTTGCAAAATTAGGGGTAAATAGGGTAGTGGATTTGGATGCATGGGTGATGGATGGTTAAATTAAAACTTTCGGTTCTATTATACATAAAATTGGGTAATGTTTTTCTTTAATATATTACGAATTCAGTTATGCTATATTTATCCCCTGCTGTTGTGCTGGTCCTGGCATTTCGGTGCTAGTGCTGTGATAATGCTTTTAGGATCTTGATACTGCATTCTTCTCATACTATTTATTTCCTTTTGCAATATGCTGATCTGGCTGTGTTTTCATGATACTGAGCTTACTTTATGATGGTTATTCCTATACTGTTGATATTTACTGGATTGATGTTGGTCTTTAAGCTGCTGGAATGCTTTCTGACGGTTCTTTCTATGCTCTTGATTACTATTACTGGATGCCTTTACCTTACTTTTAATGATTGCATAGGAGTTATATTGTTGCTGATTAGTTTCCTAACTTGGTAATGAGCTGATGCATCTGTTTCATCATTTTAATTGACCTCATTGCTGATGTTACAGTCATAATGTATTGTCGCTAGCTGGGTCCTGTGAATGATGCCTGTTTGATCTACTCACAACTATCATTCCACTATGCTTGGTGATCTAATCTCAACTGTTGATGTGTTGCTACTCAGCGTTTTGATGATTCGGCTACTGCCTTCTTCTTTTGCTGGGTGTTTCATATTGTTGTTTTTCTTGACCTGGCTATGTTTTATGCTGTAGCTACCTTTGTCCTATTAGTTGTTATGTTATAGTGATTGGGTCTATGCATTGTAGTTAGTGATTATCCTCCGAGTGTGTTGTTCCTTTGCTTAAGGTGGTTGTGTTTTTCAATTTGGGATGAGCTTATGGGGTTTTGGAGTGTTGTTCTTGTGCAAGGGGAAGATATGTAAATTTTGGTCATTATTTAATAATATTTTCTATTCATTTAAAAAGAAAAGAACAATTTTACATTGTTCTTTCACTCTTTACAGTCTTTCTTGTGTCTCTCAGACATAGCTTAATCCTAGAAAAGCAAAACCTCTCCTAAAACCCTTAAAAAATCTAAAATTTATAAATAACTGGACTCTTCAATAAAACTTGGATAAATTTTCAATAATCTCTACCTTGATTCAAGTTTTAAAATCTTGAATCTCCTTTTTCTCTCCACACTAGCATCCTAATCATGTTATATTGCACATCAATCACTTTTGAAATCTTAATCTTCCTACAATGGCTTCTTTCTACCAAATTCTTTACTCATTAAATGAAGAGTCAACTAATTCACAAAAGTAGGTGGATTTCTTTATTAACGTTACCTTATCACACTTAACTGGGTATGTTTTATAGGCTACTAAGCTCCCTATGGCTTTCTTTCTAGCTGCACGCTTCTTTTTAGCCTCTTCTTGATAAGCATTCGTAGTTATAGTTTTGTAACCATGCTCCACAGGGGATCCATTTTGTATTCTAGCCATTTTCATTGCTAATTTATCATGTGGAGAGCTATTAGAAAATTCACTTATTTCTTCAAGCTTCTTTATCTCCCTTATACTCTCTAGTTTTTCTACCATTGGCAATTGTGCTTCCTTAAGATCAAGCTCCACTTCAAGCATAGAACTCTCAATTTTTCTAAAGGACTCTAAATGCTAATAAAATACCCTAATTTACCAATTAGGGGTCATTTTAGTCAATTTATCATCCCAGGGTATTTTTATTATTTTAATATAAGTCCCGTACGAGTGTGATTAATGAGTATAGGACATGATATTGGAGCCAAATATGAAATTTGAGAAAATTTGGACGATAAATCGTTAAGTTTGAAAAAAGTTTCATTAAGTTATCAATTGAACACTCAAGTTTTAAAGCTAATTTCTCATTAATTGAGACAAGTAATTGGCCAACGGCTTTTTGATTCTTAAACAGGACAAAAAGATGATTGAATAGAAAGAAAGTAGAGTGAAAACATACATCGAATGAAGGAGAAAATAACATTAGAAACACATAAGGACGAAAGTCAAAATGTTGAAAACCCTAAGCCATGAACCAATGTCAAACTGGTGACCGATGTTGATTCTAATAGAAAATGGATGATTGACATTGATCTAGACACCAATCATAGGGTTGGATTCCCCCTCCTTTGCAAGAAAAGACGTTTTTTGTCCCTTTTACTCTAAAAATGCATTTTTTGCCCCTTCTTGGAATCTTTTTCCTTCTTTTCTCTCAGAAGCACTTTCGAAATTTCATAGAATAATATAAATAAGGGCCTACATACTGAATGTCTTCTTTTCTCTCCTCCTTCTTCCTCTTTTTCCCTCTTTGGCACAAAGAACTCCTTCCTATAATGCTCTACAATCTCCTTTTTCTCTAGATTCCATCATTTTCTATAACCCAATCTTTAATATTTTACTTAAAATCATCAGATCTCAAACCCTGCAATCTCCTATAAGCTTTATTTTGTCAATTTGACTAAGAAATTAAGTGAAAAAAATTTATTGCTTACACCTAAATTGGAAATTTCTGAAATTAGGAGAAATCAAAGCTTTTTAGGGCTTTCGGCTACTTATTAGTAAGGATTTTCACCCAATTTAAGCATTAATTTTATAATTGAATCAATTTGTAATTTGAGAATTTAGTATTCATTCAAAAATTTAGGTTTAATCATAATAAATTGACTTAAATTTTGTTATTTAAAACATAGAGTAGATATATTTGATATTAAATTGTAAGAAATTCGAATATGATTTATGGACTTTAAATTAGGCAATGAGTAGGCTATTGTACAATTAGGGATTTTATAAATTTAAGTTTGATTTTGATAAATTGACTTGAATTATATAATTT
>JAVXUL010053396.1:0-10504 GCA_035590515.1 Trichilia minutiflora
ACTACCTCCTCATAACTCTGCCTACCTGTCACTGACATTCTATCTCTAATCTCTAAATTTAGCCCTGCCTTAAACTTAGCACACAATATTTCATTAATGGCAAGTTCTGGAACAAACTCTGTCAACTGTCTTAGCTGAGTCTCATAGTCTGCTATCATGTTATCTATCTGTCTCAGGTTCATAAACTCTTGTCTTTTCTGATTACTATAAAAGTGCATAAAGTAATTCTCCTAAAAGGCTCTCTGAAAATCTATCCAAGTAGGCTTAGCACTCAACCTCAAAGATATATTCTACCACTAAGTAGCAATACTCTGCTCAAGTAATATGGTAGCTACTCTTAGCTTTTTCTCGTCTAACAAATCCATGTCATCCAGATTCTGTTGCATCGTCCTCAGCCATCTACTTGCTTCTAAAGAATCATTGGTTCTACATAAAGGAACACTTCTAAGTTGTCTCACTTTTTTGATCAACTTGGACAAGAAGATTTAGCTTGATTCGGATTTGACACTAGATTCTGTGCACTCATAAACGCCATGAATATATTCCACGTATCATGTGACCAAGAAAAATGAGCATTCCCTTCAGGATTCTACATCTGTGGCGGAGGATCCACAAGAACTTACTCTTGCTCATAAGTAGATGATAGAGCATGAGATGATACCTCCTGATCAGCTCTAATCGCGATATTCCTCCAAGGTCTACCTCTTTCTCTCTCCGGTTGTGGCAGCATTCTATACAAAAATCAACATAAATCATATTAAATTATAAAACATAATTAACTCGACTTAACCTATGGTCCACTGACACATTCTCATTGAAATCATCAAAATATGAAAATCTTCAATAGTCAAAATTGAGAGAGTTTAAAAACAAAAATCTTAACTCACTTGGAAACCAACAGCTTTGATACCAATAAAATTGTCACGTCCCGACCTTAGTCGGCCATATGGCAATCGCCACGAATCCTGAAAATATATCCTATCATTTAGAATGCACCCCTAGGACCTGGAAGGCATTAATACATGTTTTTAAACTCATTTTTCAAAATAAAATAATACAAAATAGAAAAATTTCAATCATACAAGTATCAACAATTGTATTTTCTCAAAATACATAAAAAAAATTCTTGGCCAAGCCGAATACATAAAATCACATCCTTTACAAATATTTTTTAGTTCAGTGGATCATAAAGTAAAAACCTAAGTCGAGTACCTGAAAGCTATGCTGAATCGCACTTCAACTATACAATACCGCGCTCGATTACACTAGTCTAAAATAGAAAAGTAAGGGGTAAGTATTTGAGAAATATTCAGTGAGCAAACAAATATTCAAAAACAGAAAGCATAGGCCCATACATTGATTATGAAAAATCCTCGTAATCGTAAAATCAAGTATAGTAAAATGTGACATTAGATACATGTCTAAAAAATCAATATAACATCAAATATGTATATCCCCTTGGTCTATAAGATCTTATCCACTCCCTCAGAGCTATATGGTTAATCCGCAATCCTGATTGGAGATGTGTGCCTATGTATAATATCACTCGGTCTATAAGATCCCATTCACTCTATTTCAAGCTGTATGATTGATCCGTAATCCTGGTTGGGATACTATCATATAAGTATAAGGTTAGCATACTTTAGCCTGGATATATAGATTCCACTCATCCCACCTTGGACTATATGGTCAATCCACACTCTGAGATCTATTGGATTCCACCAACTTCATATGAACTGTATAGACAATCCTCACCTATATATAATCAATAACATGATACACAGAACTATAAATTAACGTCAATGGCCCGTCAAGGCAAATTAAATTACTATTGACTCACCAGGCCAAAAACAATAAAATATGACATGTTGGCTTACAAGGCCAAATCAACGAGTATGACAATCCGACCATTATACTCGATTATGCCACATTCACAAACACATATAAAATTAGCCTTCGACTTCAAAATCACAATATCAATATATACATTAGGCCTCCGGCCTCACATTCATAACAATCTAAGTTTTATCATAAACCTATTTCTATCACAGACAAGGGGCCATCCCGGCCACCACATAACATACATCCAATGCCTCTTTATTTCAGTTATGCATATACATACATTCATATTCTATATTATACCAAACATAATAATTATCACAATTAATATAAACTAAGGCAAATGGAAGTAATATATCCACTCACTGTTCTGGAGTGAAAAATCATCCTCTCGGTATCTTCCTTGCGATGGAGATCTTCCTATCTCGATTATCGTGCCTAGATACACATACAAACACAGATTCAACAATCTGTCACAATGTGCATACATAATGCAATGCATATTCATATTACTCTCGCACTTTTCTCTCTCTCTACCCTCTCTTTCTCTCTAACATACAACTCTCACTTATTCACTTATTCTGCTCTACCTATAAAAGTTTCTCTTCAATTTCAATACCATTAACTAACTATCAAAGTCCTCTAATTTATCGATACAAACACCCTTATCTTTTTGAAACTATTTATGAAAATCCATAATTGAAAATAGAAAGTTCCGTATTTAACATGGAAGCAAGGACTTACTATATAGACCCAAAAATGTTCAGGAATCAGTAAGTTTGATTGATTTTTCCGTGTCTTGCTTGCTGAGGCCCAGTTTTAATGTACCGAGAAATTGGATGGAAGAAACGAGTCTGCTGTACCAGTAAGTACTCAAACTTGGCAAAAGATTGGAAGTTGTGCAAATGGAACTATTCTAATCCGCAGAATCCGGAGGCAAAACTTACTAAGAGCAGCTTCTCTTGATCTATTTGGGAAGAAACTTCCGGAAATTTCCTATGCAGCAAACAGAACGGATAGTAAAAGCAGACAATTTGTGTGCTTCGATAACAACACAATCAAACTTGATCTTATAGTTAACCGTTCGTTAAGCAAGCCTTAAAAGCAGCTGTAGCTTTTTCATGCTCCGAAATATAAATAGGTGATACCGGTATACACTAACTCAGTACAACAATTTATTGTTGTCTAACCTTTTTTTCTTCGGATTGCTGAATCAGGCTGCAGTCCTTACAATAGAATATAGTTATGTAGGAGCTAAAGCAGATATAAATGTTTGGGATCCAGATGTTAAATCTCCTGATGATTTTACTACTGCTCACATCTGCCTTAAGTGTGCCCTGGTGACAATTTTGAAAGTGTGGAGTCAGGATGGATGGTTCGTACATTTTCAAAAAAACATACAAACCTTTATATAACTTGCTACCATTTTAGAATCTTCATGTTTGTCCTAACTTTATTTGCATACCTATATATTTTCAGGTAAATCCCAATTTATATGGTGATAAACTCCCCCGATTTGTGGCATATTGGACTGTAGGTACATTTCTAGCCAAACAATGTACACGTTACATGCATCAATTACCTAATTTGTTCCATTTTGTTGTTAGAGAGATGCTTACAATACAATAGGATACTTTGACCTCACCTGCAATGGGTTTGTGCAAACAATTTCTCCAATAGCCCTAGGTGCCTCCGTTTATCCGTGGTCCAGTGTCTCCGGACCACAGTATTATATACCTATTGGCATATCCTTGGTAAACTTTTTTCTTTATTTCTTCTAGTTTATCTGGGTTCAGTGTACTCATTCGAATTTATGATTCTGCAGTAAATATGTTATAATGTTTTTTGTCATTATTTATTTCAGGATACTAACTAGGAAAATTAGTGGTGAATATCTGCTGATGTTGGTATTTGTTATTGGCCTCCATCTCTATTTAATTACCTGAAGCTAAGTGCAATGTTTGTTGAACGGGGAGGGCAAGATTACGGTCCGAGTGTGAAGAAAACTCCTCATACGAAGACTGCCATGGAAGTGGATCTTTTGCACAATCGTTCTAATCTTCTGCTTGCTTCATAAATCATGTCAGAATTATAGATTATTCTCTTCAACTCAAGTATCCCAAATGGGTTATCCCGAATCGGTAGGCACCTGGGCCGATGAAGAAGATTGCTACACTGCATATAATTTATTACAAGGAGATACAGTTGAACCAATATTTTTCTTTGGAGGACCTGGTCAAAATCCTCAGCTGTATGTAATGCGAGAGGACACTAAAAACAAAACGGAACGCAATCTATTTAATAATTTGTAAAAAACTGCGCTACCCGCAAGCACACTTGACTGATTTTAGAATGGAAGAATGACTTGAAGTTCCAGTGGGCCTCAGTGTTTTAATAAACTGAGGTTTGCGTTTGATCTTAGCAATGGGAAAGAAAAAGAAGCTTATGAAGCACAGCCATTGGCTGAAATCGGCGTTAATGTACCGCTGGTTCGACCAGAATCACGGTACATTATGTTGACTGTCCTGTTAAAATTATCCTATTGTTTGGCGATAAAAACTCGTAGGTAAAATTTTTTCCCTCTCTGGTAATGGTAAGCAAATGCAGAATGCTCAAAAGCATCAGCTAGGGTACACAACAAAGCAAAAAAAAAAACATCAGAAAATCATATCCCGTGTTGTACTGTTACAGCTGTCTGACAATACATAACGAGTCTACAAAATATAGGGAAAGGGCAATAGACAATCACATTTTGCAAATGCAAGAACTATCCTATCCTTTAGAGATCAATACCCCTGAGCAAAAACAATTTTAAACACAAAGAACATATTCATATTACAGAGACTTCCTGTATCCTTCGAGAGATATATCTACATATTAATAAACTATAGTCACAGTCCAAGCAAAATTACAAAAATATCGTATGCCATAGACGAGCAGAGAAAAAGACCAAGCTACACCCAGAGTAGCGATAGTCGATATCATTAACCCGGCCAAAGGTCGGTTAACATACACAAGCTAAATTGAGTCATATTGGTTCCTCTCTTTTTGTATAGACTGGAAAATTCTTGCAGCAGATTCAGTAGCTGATCTAGGATTGTGAGGCACAACTTTGATCACTTTTGCTGGCTGGTCTGTATCATGAGGCTGAGGGGCTGCTTCTGGAACAACTGGAGCCATATTGAAACCTGGAAGTGCATCTCTACCTTCAGCAGCATGGCCCACCCCATTCTGCTGCACTCTCTCACCTGGGCTACTCGCCGTACTTCCTTGTAGCTCTGTGTCTTTAGATGCTTCATATTGCCTTCCTTGCTCAATTGCTCCATTCTTGTGTGCTGGAACATTACACGAGCTCTCATGATGCAGGCTAAAGTTACTTCTCCTTTGACTATGTTGACTATGTGAACCTGGTCCAGCAAACTGGCTCTTTTGTTCAGCAGCTGAACCTGAGACAGATGGGTTCATAACTGGCATACCATAAGGAGGGAAGTAACTGTGACAAAATGGATAAGTACCGGGCATAAGCCCAATTCCTTGATGAGGAAGAGGTGATGGAATCCTGTAGGCTGGATTCATGAAGTTACTCGTCAGAGGAGTTGGACCAAAAGGTGCACATCCTCCCCCACAGGGTGTTCCCATGAAAGCAGGTACAGGATATGGCTTGTAGATAAGCCCTTCAGAAGGGGACATGATAGGAATCAACCACTGTTGCCCAGGTGATTGATGAAAACACCAAGGATCCATTCGGGATTCATTAGGCACAGGTGCTGGAGGTTGGTTTGCAAGATAAGACCCATAATTTGAAGGCTGGTTACCATTTTTCACAGAAGAAAAAGATGTCTTCCCTACAGCATTTTCCGCAGAACATTCCATTTTATGGTTAATCTTCTCAGATTCATCTTTGCGCTTAACAGCTTGTGGTAGTGGTTTTACAACATACTCTGATGAAATTCTTTTAGCAGGAGAGGGCCTCAAAGAAGGTTTGCCTAGATAGGCAGCATCTGCAAGCAAAAGGTGTGGTGATCCAGCCATCAGTCGCTGGACCTGTTTGAAGACAAATTTAAAGTTAATCATTTCAATAACCAAATTGAATATAGACAATATAATCTTGCAGCCCTTTGTTCTTGTCAGGACAAGCATAAGCTACTTAACAGAGTAAGACCCTTACCTCGATTAGTCTATGCAACTCGAATACTTGCACGGCAAACACTCTTTGCTGACTGTAGAGAGTAACAGGAGTTGGATCAAGAACCAAATTGCAGAGAAATCATTAGACTTTAGTAAACACAGTACCTCAAGATGACAAAGCAGAGGATCAAATGAACATCCATATGCAATCAGACATTAAACATCATCATTGTCCATATGCAATCAGACATTAAACATCATCATTGTCATAGGTTTAGAAAACAGACCAAAACTACCCACATATATGCTTGGGCAAAGTGGTTGATTGAGTTGGCTTGAAATCTACGATTTCTCTTATATATTTTCACCCAATTTAGAAAGCTCTTCAGCCCATACCACCCCTTTACTCACCCCTCCTTGAATGCCCCAGAAGCCTAAAATCTCTACCTAACTCTCTAAATAGACATCACCTCGAAAAATTCTCAGGCACTCCATAAAAGTCGGAGGCACATACTATGATTCCACCCACCATAGGAAAACAAAATCACAAGAATAGTATAACAATTGTGATTGAAGAAACACAGGAAAGAAAAAGAGCAAGTCAAAGGCTAAAATAGACACAATTTAGACAAGTTCCCCAACATGAATCAATTGCAAAAATTTTAAACACTATGGTCAATGCAATAATATCAAAAGAAAGATGAACATCAAAGTAGCTTCCAGCACAAAATCAAAATTTCCCTTTGAAAACTTGTAATGATTATCTCTTGGAGAGAGAAAATAAAGCATAGAACTCTATTAATAACTACGAAAATGTACAAATAACAACAAAGATTACAATTCAAAGTATGTAGATTTTGCAATTACATGTGTAAATATGCACATATTTCTGTTGGAAAGAGTAAAAATGCATAACACATACAAACTGTACATGGCTAATAAATGTCATAAGCTCAATAGTACAAAAGATTAGGAACTGTAACCCCATCATATCTTCTAACATACAAAACCAGTGAACTAATTGAAACATCCTTTTTGCCACCGAGTGCACCAACAATTACCCACTGTCAAACATTCTCCCATTTCTCAGAGACCAACATTAGCTCCAGGGATCATCCTCCACCGCTCTTTCCTTTCCTGCTCCAACCCTCAAGTGTTGTGGATAGATAAACTCCCAGGATCGCAGGGAAAAAAGTAATACCAGACTGAGACAGGATTATATACAATAAGCAGTAAAAAATGAAATGATCCACTGTCTCGGGGTCTCCTTGCATACCTTGATTAGGATTGTCCAGTTCCTGCTGTAAGATGATCCATTGTTAAAATGTTATCAAGGACCTTTGAACAAAAAGGTGCCACTTGAGAGGAATCACCATACTCCACACTATAAACCCTCCATCCCTCAAAGACATAATTACAATACTTAACTCAAAGTAAATATTCTTGCCACACTCCTTGTGTTAGTACTCCATTTTGCATTTAAAATATACTTACCTTTAAATTTCGAGAATAGAATAGAAGAAAAATAATCTTCGAGATATTAGCCACAGCCACGTGCCAGGTTATAGAATATTATAGTATAATGATTGCACCTCTTCTCCAACAAAGAAAATCAAATATTCTAAAATTTACGTTGTTGGATATCAAGTACGAGTGTGGGAGATGAAAGAATCTCACATTAGAAAGTTACAAGACAGCTCAGTAATCTATAAGTGAAATGGACCCAAAAACCCAATACTTTAAGATTTTTGGTTGGCAGTGGTATCCAAGTCCATAAATATATTCACTCATTTGATCTCTGCAGTTTTCCCTGGATTTGGGGCAAACTTCTCCAATCAAAACAAATGTATTAGAGCCGATGGTTCAGAAGGAACGCAAATATGAAAACGGTGGTATGTATGTATTCCCATGGTGGTGGTTGCCATGAGCAATGATGAAGAACCATGGACTCTCAAGAAAGATAGCACGAGGATGACTCAAAGAAAGTGGGCTTGGCTTCAGGAGAAACGGGTTAGGCTTAGTAAGAGTATGAACTCTTGGCAACACCATAATACTCGAATAAAAACGGGTTGAGTTTAGTAAGAGTATGAACTCTTGATAACATCATAACACTCGAATAAAAACGGGTTGAGCTTAGTAATACTCGAATAAAGAAAGGTTTTCGTTTGAAGGGAAGCAAGCAAAGCCCAAATCCAATGTGGAAGAGACTCACACTTGAGGGACAGATTGTTGGATGTCAAGTTTGAGTGTGTGAGATGAAAGTGTGTGTGAGGAAAGCTATACATTACATTAGACAAACTAAGAGCATTCAAAGTTCTACCAAACATCTCTTACAAGTTACACTTCCTGAGGCCCAGTTCCAGACCACAAGACAACTTGTATTAGTGAATCTCAAAAAGATAATCGAATGGAAGCTGCCACTGCAAATAGTTTATTCTAAATAAAGAACCATGACTTAACATGAAAACAGAAAATTCTATAACAAATGCAAAAATTAAGGAAATGAATTATAAATTCATCAAATTTAAACACATCACAGAAAAAAGGACAATATATATTTATGCCCTCATAAAAAATTCTCTATTGTATCCCTTAGTTTTTATGGTATGCCATTTCGCCTACATAAAAAACAGAGATCACATCATGCAACAGATGTGGTACATCCATTATTTTATGACAAACACCAATATAATAGGAACAATTTCACGTTAGATCCCTAAATCTAAATCCATCAAGAAAAAACAGATGTAAAAAGATATCAGTGACATGAATACTTACTTGGCAATTGCTCTTCTCGCTTTCCAGAAATATTTTTGACCTATTATCTCTACAACATCATCAGGAGAGATATCCAGGCCTGATATAGAATCCACCATGGAGGTTTCAGGGACATCATCACTTTCATCTCCACTTTGCAACTGTAATGACCCACAAGACCTGTCTCCATGACATCTGCTGTCATTGTCAGGCTCATTTGGATTGCTACAATCTACCCTAGAATGAGAGTAATTTCCAGGTTGGGAAACAACTCCCTTCTCAATATATCTAGTGGGCTCCCTACCATCACCATGTCCACAGTCATTTGACAGCAACCCAGTTCTGAACTCTATTCGTAGACAAGCATCACTATCCATCAATCTGCTAAAATTAGATCCTGGCATATCTCCACACAAGTGATTAGAAAGTGCACCTACTTCGTTCACAAGCTCATCAATCTTTTCTCTAGTTGATAACTTCAAAGAAGATTTTACAGGAGGGTCTGAGATGCAAATCTTTGGGTTCCTTTGGCTTTGGTGCATTGCCTCTTGTCTCAAACTGAGACCTGAGGAGCTACTTTGTTTTTGATTCTCATCACAAACATTTTGGAATTTTGTAGACTGTCCAGTATAAGTACGGCTTAAGGGAGAAAGGTTTCCCACATCAACGTCATTTTGAGATTTACTACAAGATTGACCCATCCCTGACTGAACGAACACAGGAACTGCAAAATCATCCTCATCACCCACTTTCTTTCTCTGTTCATGGTTTGGCAAAGGAGTATTCAGAGTTGCTCCAGCAGCCTGGCGAGGATGAAGCTTCTCAGCCAGATGAGAGGATGTTGAAGGATGTACAGGATGTCTGAAATGTATATTTCGTTCAAAACTATTCCCCTGCAACTACAACAATCATTTATATAACTACACTGTAGCTGCCACCTCACAGGTACTTATACTTGGAAAGCGCACACTCATACACTAATACATCAATTCAGAAGTAGCACAACTATGCCATCAACACAGGTAAAAGTGAAGTTTTCCTCACATGTAAACAAAACAGGTGTGCATCACAGACAAGCAGGAAGCAGAATGACGCAGAATTAGCATTTGATCACAATCCTTTTAGTTGCACATATAACCAGTTCAAGCCCACACACCAATAATAGAAAAATCAAAAATAGCTATTCTGCAACAAATGAGTGCCTATACCCTAAGGAAGAAAATAAGACTTGAAAAGCCAACATGGAAAACAGACACTCAATAACCGTGTTAGGAGCTACTTAAACAACAACCTTCCATCACAACAGGACAAAAGCAAACTATTTCTTTACTTTTCCATCAGATTCTGTCCAGCCAATACTACAGTACATATTAGTAATTTCAGTTAATCAACATCAGCAACAATCTCTAAACAAATTAATAACATAATCGTAGCAAATCACTTGAGGCTTCACTTAACTCTACACGCCTAAAATTGAAGAACGTACCTGACTTGGGGAACCTGGAGGAACCAAACTGCTAGTATTAGACGAATTTAGAGGCAAAACACCAGGATTGAATCCCTGAGTAGGAATACTGAGCTGCTCGTACAGGGCCATCTTGTTCCTCGGCGGAGCTCTTGGTCCTCCTTTCTCTGTATCATTGACATGTAATCTAGGGAACAGTGGTCCCATGATCTTTCCATCATCTTTTCCTCTTTTCATTTCCTTCTCTGTCAGTCCGGGGAAGAACTCAAAACTAACTCCAATTAAAGCAATTTGCTTTCACATGAAATTCACCAA
>JAVXUL010053407.1:0-10503 GCA_035590515.1 Trichilia minutiflora
TTTAGATATCCCTTATTTTTAAGAATTAGAAAACCAAATAACTCTCGGCCGTGTTGTTTGAAAATATCATTTGACCATTAGAATTGTCACGGTTTTAATATTTTTATGTTGAAATTTATTAGTTAAGAAAGTAAACATATATCGCTACATTTTGTAATTTTAATATCTTAACTGAGAATTTTTTCTTAAAAAATTTTTTTTTTTTTACAAGGGTATGTGTCGATTTACAAAAATTAATAGGAAAAATCACCAAATTGTTAAAAATGAAAGTGGGATTGGTCCTTTATTCTAGTCATAGTAAGTCGAAGTAGTTATTGTATATATGGCCAGTTATTATGGAATTAAAATTAGAAAGCAATAAACCTAACATAACATATCCTTTTTAAGTATTAAATTCTCTTCGTGGTCCTTTTTTTATTTTATTTTAATTTTTTATTTTTCTTCTAAATCAAAATCACGTGTCTCTTGGTAGCTACCAATTGGCAATTGGCAAGTGGTGCCACCCGTGGATGGGACTAAGTGAAAATGGATATTTTTGATTATGTGGAAGAGATGTAAGGTCTCATGTTCAAACCTATTTAAGAATATTTATGATTTAAGTGTGATGTTTGGATAATGATAAGTTCAATTGGCATTATTTTGACGACTAATCATTTGATTAGTATCCAATAAACAATGATTGAATCTAGCGCCTGATAGTTGATGATCGAGTAAATGTCAACACACACCACAAGTTACAAAAAAAATAACAAGTGATCAATTTAAATAGTTATTGTAATTATACATATTTTTAATTTCTTTTTTAATAATTAATAAAATAAAGAATAAACAAATAACAACTAGTTTGCATACTAAACAATTACCTGACAGACAGACAAACAGGGATTATAAATTTATCAGCACCAGATTGATAATTTAGATTTAGATAGAATTAACGTAAAAAAAAAAGTTGTATCACCTAGATTGGTGTCATAGTACTAAATTTGGTCATACTTACTTGGGCGTGGTTTAAGGTTTTGTGTCGCATTTGAGTAGACATGGGCATATATGTGGGTACATATAAGCCAAAAGTAAAGCGAGGTTGTCTGTTGCTGGAGACATGACAACGAGGGGCGCAGGCAGAAGCCAGGACATCAGAGCGCACCATACTTAATGGGGATTCATGCAACGGACTGCATGTACCAAAGCGTATGACTGCGCCACCCACTGATGCATATAGAGGCAAGTGCATAGTCATGAGAGTGCGTCACACTTGATAAGAGCACATGCGACAGACTGCATGGGCTAAACATAAGCAAAGAGATATGCAGGTGCATAGACGCGAGAGCGCGTCACACTCAATGAAGGCACATGCGATGGACTGAATGCATCGAGTAAAGTTGTACCACAATCCATTAGCACACGTATAAAGGATGCGAGACGTAGTTATGAGAGGATGTATATAGGAGCATAGGCGAAGGTGCGTAGCACAATACATATATGCACTCGTAGAGGCAAGCGTGTACGTATCCTTAGAGCGCGAGGCATTGGGGGCCAAGGGCATTAGAGTGGAAGAGCGTTGGTATATGATGTTGTCAGGCAATAACCTGAGTTAGATTAGGAGACACAATATAGGGGATGTATAAGAAATTATGATATTGTAAGCATTCAAAAGTGAAGTGTTGGCTGAGGGCTGAGATCTCCGAGAGATAGATAGTGTGATGGACTGTGCCACTATATTTGTAGAGCTGTCAAAATGGATCGGACCGTTTAACCCGTAAAATAAAAGAGTTAGGGTTAAAGATTTTTGATTCGCAGGTTAAACGGGCCAGCCCGATTAACCTACGGATAACAGGATTCAAACCCGTGGATTAAACGGGCTAGCCCGATTTTTATTTTATATATTAATTAAATATTTAAAAATATTTTTTAAAATTACATATTTATAATAACAAATTTTTAATTTTAAAAAATTAAATTAAAAATATTTGTTATTATCTATTTATAGTATTTTTTATTTTTTAAAAATTATAATTATTTATTTTTTATTTAATTAATTAATATAAGCAAATTGGCCCGTTTAGCCCATTAACCCAACGGATTAGGTTAGGGTTGAAGATATCAACCCATTTATTAAAAAGGCCAGCCTGGCCTAGCCTGTTTAAATGCTTGGCCCGAATTGGTCTGACCTGACCCGTTTAACAGCCCTATATATTTGAGATGAGTGTCAAGGTACACTGAGCTAGGGGAGGGATTAGTGAAGTTAGGCCTCTAATCAGGATAGATGGATGCAAGTGGCAAGTAGGAACTTGCCTCAATGCATAAGTTATTCTAAGAATGGTTAGGTACGGTGGTAAAGCAGGGGGCTTACCATGTCGTGCAAACTGGTTGGGGACTAGAGTCATCCTCCTGATAAGTCCAAGGCAAGGCAAAACCAGTGAAGCATATCGAAATTGGCATGAGAGACTTATCTTGGATGTAGGGATACCAAGAAAAGTCAATGGCAGGACGGAATGTGTCATCATATCCTAGAATAGTGGGGGTGTAATGGTTGCTTTTCAACTGTGGCTTGAAGTCACAAACCTATGTATGTCAGAGCAGCATATATAAGCGTACTTGATAGAACATCTCAATCATATCTCTCATGATTAAAAATCACCATTGGTACGGTGATAACCCACAGGCATCGATTGTAAATGCTTTATTATTGTAAGCAATGAAAAGTAAAGTGATTGGAGCCATCATTTACAAATCAGGATGTGTTGATTGTTATGTTTCAAGTGTTGGTAGAAAATTTATGCATGATCGCACTTGACCTCGCGACACTGCATATAGGATTGGCTAGTTAAGTTAAAGGATTTAGCACCATCACGAGTCTTTTATCACATTTGAGAAAAAGGACCCGTAATAACTAACCTCTTGAAGTGTTTCAATTTGGACAGAATTCAAGAAGTTATAATTCTTAACATGTTCTAAATATATTAAGCCCATAAAAACTTTGACCAAACTTGATATAAAAGGCCTTTTATACAAGTTTTTCTGTAAGTATGAAATGGCAATCTAGAGTTTTATTAATTAGATCAGAAAGTGTTTTTTTTCCTCAGCCCTGATCTTCAATGTGTCGATTAGATAATCACCATGCCTAGAGTTATAATTTTTTCTCCTATATATGATTTCCAAGGTTACAACTTTAAAGTTATAAATATCAATTTCTACCCTAATTTAAAGCTATTTCTACCCCTAATTAACTTAGAAACAATATATCATAGAGTTCTTTTGAGCATAGTTGATGCTTAGGTTTGATCCTTATCCATCAATCTGACTAATCCAAAATCTAAAATTTTTACATTAAAATCTCTATCTCGAATGATATTTTGAGGTTTGATGTCGAAATGAATGATGTGTAGATTGTAAATATTCTAATCTCTTGGCTATTTGAATGATGATTATCTTTTTTGTTTCGTAAGAAAGAGTTTAGGTTTGGGTTTGCCATAAAATCCATTTATTCCACGACCCATTCATTATACATGAATTAGTAAACTAAAAGTCTTTTTGATCTTTCATTAACCAGCAAGTTTTACCAGATTAAAATGCTGAATGCTGCCTATTGTTGACCTTTCGATGGAGCGGGAATTCTTTCTTGCTTTAGTTCATTTCAAAACCTAAACGTTTCATTACAATTTTCATGCCATTATCCAAAATACCTTCGAAAATGAAATCGAATCCTCCTCAACTAAGTCTGACCCGAAATCCCCAATTGGCAGATATTAAGTGTTCAAAAGAAAACTTTTGCAAAATGTTGGTTCTGCGAACAAAAGATTCTCTAAAGGAGCTACCTATCCTTAGCTCCTTGATAGTTCTATTTTTTCTCCATCTCACATTATAGCAGCATGCTTTAGAAATGAAGGGTAGGAGAGAAGAAATAATCAACAAGATCAATAACAAAATTGGTGACAATTTCTTTTTCTTTGATAGCTTTTTACCTTAAAGAATGCTAACGAGTTATGATAGGTAATTGCTTTCGTACTATTCTTTAGACAAAAACTTTATGTTGGTAAAGAATAATTGCCAATCTTTTGGTAAGCATTTCGTTTTGCATCTCTCAACATCTATATTAAAAAGGCCAAAGACAAAATCCAAAACAAGTAACATTGTTAAGCTCTACAAAATTTTTAAATTGCAATTCTTGGCATAATGAAAAGCCATTTTGCTTGTCGTTTAACTCTTTAAAATGGATTGAATCTTCATTCCTTTCTCCGGGACAACTTTAATTGTCTTGAGAAAGCTTACCTTTAGAAAGATCAAAGATAATTGTATGTTAGATTTTGCCCAATATTTCTAACCTAAGCCTAGGGTATATAATCATTATTAACCCTAAATTAAAAGCCTCAAGTTTTTACAATGAGAGAGAGAGAGAGAGAGAGAGAGGTGGTCAAATCCAAATTTTTTTTAATATATAGTGGTTTCTTTTGACGATTGAAAGTTGATTTACCGTCCGATCGAATTAAAATTTTAAAGATATATTCAAGATATCTCGGTCTTTAATCTGAATGGTTGAATTATCGCTTGGATAATTATAACTTAGATTTAAGAATAATTTTGAAGGTGTTAAGTTTTCGATGAGAAAATTTTATTTTCTATCAATTTGAGTTAATTTATTGGATAATCTTCAATTTTAATTCTTGAGACTATTTACTTTATTATTAGTACTCATTGTTATTTAGGTTTTGTACCTATTAGATTTAAGTTTAATACTTAAAAGTTTATAGTAAATATTTGTATAGACTTTGAGAACAAAGCAGTTCTATAGTTTTATCCTTCAAATTGGAGAAGTTTTTCATGTTGAAAATTAGCTTGTATTAATCATTACTTTACTATCATATATTTAAATTTGTTATGTTTGTTTGATTTTTTACAAGTTCAATTAAAGAGAGAATTTCATAATTTTTTTCTACAGAATAGTATTAAAGCTTAGTTGATATTATGTTTGATTGAATGATAGAATCAAGTACAAACAAGATAGTTAGTTTGAATGGAATAAACTATCATATTTGAAAGAAAAAGATGAAAAATATTTTTTATTAAAATATCGGTATTTACTGGTGTTTGATGAATCAAAGTTAGATAATATGAGTGATTTTGGTTAGATTTGTAAAAATAAAGTTGTGTGTAGGTTCATCCAGTAGTTTGTAGATGATAATGTTTTGAATCATATTAGTAAGAAAATATATGCTGAAACTTTATGGAACAAACTTGAGTCGTTATATATGCAAAGAAGACCATTAATAACAAAATATTTTTAATTAAAAACTTATGAGCTTAAAATATAAAGGTGGCTAATTAATTTCAAATCAACTGAATGAGTTTCAAGAATTGTTAACTCAAGTTTCAGCGATGAACATTAAATTTGAAGATGAAGTATATAGTTTGTGATTGCTTGATACATTACCGAATACTTGAGAGACTTTTCATATGTTACTCTATAATTCAGTTCCTTTTCATATAGTTATCATGGATTTTGCTAAGAGCAAGATTTTGAATGAAGAAATGAGAAGAAAAATTTATGATTCTTCATCAAATTTAGAAATCTTTGTTACAAAGAAAAGAGAAAAAAGTTAGAGTAGATGCCTAAGAGATAAAAGCAAGAACAGAAGTAAATTAAGATCATGGTAGAAGAATGTTGACTGTTATAATTGTGGTAAAATAGATCACATCAAGAAAAATTATTTTCAGCTAAAACGAGAAAAGAAGAATGACAATGGTAAAAAAGAAAAGAATGATCATAACAAAGAGGAATTGCTATTGTGTCAAACAAACTTGTTATTATGTGCTATGATAATAATGTGAATGTTGTATGTGGTAAGTCGAGTTAGGTTATCGATAGTGGAGTATCTTATTATATTACTTTTAGAAGAAAATTTTTCACTTCTTATACATCAAGTGATTTTGGTATATTGAGGATGGAAAATGACAGCTTCATTACCCATACACCAAGTGTAAGAGATGTTAGTTTAAAAACTGAAAGTAGAATATCATTACTTCTTTAAAATATTAAGCATACACTTAATATTTGATTTAATTTGATGTCAACTGAAAAGCTTGATAATGATAGATATCTTAGTCATAAGTAGGATAAAAAGTAAAAATTAACTAAAGGATCATTAGTGGTGATTAGAGGTATGAAACATTCTTCTCTATATGTTATACAAGTTAGGATTTCAAAAAGTAAGTAAATTATTGTAAAGGATGTTATTGCATTATAGCATAAAAGGCTTTATTATATGAGTGAGAAGATAATGAGTATATTAGTCAAGAAAAATATGCTTTTTAGAGTAAAGAGTATGAAACTTGAAAAGTTTGCATATTGTTTGTCAGAAAAATAGAAGAGAACTTTTTTTTAGAAGTTATTCACCTTTGAGAAGATCCGAATTATTAGAGTTGGTGCATTCAAATGTTTGTTGTTAAATGCCTATAAAAAAGTTGGCAGTACAACTTACTTTATGACTTTTATTAATGATTGTTCAAGAAAAGTTTGGGTTTATTTTTTAAAGATAAAGGATTAAGTATTTTATCACACCCAGACTCGTGGGTTCCACATGTGACAATCGCTACAGACCTCCAGGATGTACTCAATCACACAGAATACAACCTATAGGCCTGTAAGGCATTCATAAAAACCAGTTTCAAAACACTTCCAAATAAAATCCAACCTAACACCCAAACTCCAATTCAATAAAACAAAGCCACAAACACTTTTAATACATTTGTACGCACCAATAAATAAAATCATTCATCACAACAAAATCTGTGGGGATCCATCCCAAAACAAAGTACAATATTTATTACAAATTTGTTTATCAGTTACCAAATCTCACAAATAAAAGTGAAACTAAGAATGACACCAGTGGACTACGGACTTCCAGAGAGAGTCGAAGTGGCTATACCTGAGTCTTCAATCTTGGAGCAATCACCACCACCAACGCTTATTCTACCGCTTGCCCTGAAACTGAAAAGTGAGGGGGGTGAGTATACGGAGGTATACTCAGTGAGTGAACAAAGTAAAAACATATATATATACACACACATATAAATACAATTTGAAATCATTTAGATCAGGAAAAAACTTTCTTTATTTTTTAAATCCTTGAATCACAGTATAGAAAATCATTGGGCAGCCTCCCATTCCCGACGACTACCCTAGTCGTGGGTGTCTTGAGACCGTCAGTGGGTTTTATATGTAATTTAAAACATGCTTTTACGAAAATAATCAATTAGATGCATAAAGAAAATAATGCATGGTCTATTTACACAAAACAAGCCCACCACTGATGTTCGCCTCAAATTAGCCACGTGATGATCTCGTGTTAATCCGATTGAGACTCACAGGTGGTCAAACCTTTACTAGAACAATGATCAAAACACCATATAACTCCTCCACCTATGAAGTCCCACACTCACTTAGGCGACCTCTATCCACTCAGGCCGATCCTAGGCTACAACCAGTAGCTACTGTGCACAACAGGCCAACATGGTCACATCACCAATATACAATAACACAGGCCTATCATAGCCGTCATCATAATAAAATGCACAACAAAATACAAATAGGCCAGCATGGCCGTAAATCACAGTAAATACCACAATCCGACCCCAAAGGCCACATCATCATATAAACCATATACAACAATAGCAAACCATTGTAAAATCCACCACAAAATCATATATATTACACATTTTCTTACGTTTTCGCGAGTATTAAGAAACCATTTAAAATATTTTCACATTATTTCATTTGTAAAGAAAATGAACATATAAATAAAGAAATAAGATAAAAAGTGTCCACTCACAACTTAGGGAGGGTTTACACTCCCCAATTCCCCTCGTTCCTCGGCGACTCACACAAATACTTCGATCTCGAACCATCGCCTAACCATACACATAAAACATTATCAATATTCGTTCCAAATGTACATATGAATTCGAATGCATGAAATGAGTGCTATCCCCGAATTTTAGCGTCGAGCTACTATACGACATTATCCAAAATCCCCATTATACGCCAAATTATCTAATTAATATCGACATGGACCCACATTGTAGCTAAACTGACTCATTTCGATTCATACACGAGATTCTGATCAGTGGATCCCATCCAATCATCGAAATAGTAATTGGAGTTACTGTTCACGTTTACCCAAAATCTCCAAAATTATATTACTAGCTTCTTACGACTTTTACGACTCCATTACAAACCACATTGCTCATTAAAACTAAAATACGAGAGGTAAATCTAAAAAAAACGATACGAAACCCATACGAATCAAAATGCTTAAAATGATGAAATAAATATATAGACAAGCTAGAAACGAAGCTACGAACCTCGTAGTATGGTCGGTTTACTTTGATTCCTCCTCTAACTTAAAAAACCACAATTTCTCTCCCGAAACCCTAACTTCTCTTTCGTAAATCCGCGTCTCTACTATCAAATTGACGCTCCCATTGTGTTATACCCATGGAATGTAGCTTGTCTGCAAAGAGAAATCAAAATTTGGCAAAGATTTGGGGTGATGGATAGAGAGGGAAATGTGAAGAGAGGAGGAGAAGAGAAAAAGAGAAAAAGAAGGAGAAAACCCTAAAAATTTGATTCCTTGACCCCTATTTATAGAAAAAAGATGAAATTACCATGTTGCCCTTAAGTTTTCTTAAGGAGAAGTTTTCAGAAGAGGGCAATTTTGGTCATTTCGCATCGATTCGATCGACCGAACCACCCCCTTCGATCGAATGAATAACAGTTCGTTCGAACGAATCCTTTAACGTCTACAGAAGTCAGAGAGCTTCTAAGTTATCGGTTGAATGAAACGATATTCGATCGAATGAATCCACACTTCGATCGAACGAATCTCTTATTCGGTCGAACGAAGCCTAATTCGGTCGAACGAATCCCTTATTCGTTCGAACGAATCTGAATCCATAAATTTTCCAGAGAGTCCTCAAAATGTTGATCGAACGAATCATCCATTTGATCGATCGAACCTGCCAAAATTTGAAATCTCACTTTAATACTCCTCAAATTTGAAAAATATTATTGGAGTCCCACTCAAAATAAAACATACTTTTAATTACGTTGAGGTCCCTGTGTTTACGATCCCGAAACTCTATCTTAACCAATCAAATTCTCAATCTAAATTACGAAAGCACGCTCACATACACATAGTGTATGAGATGGATACAAATGGACAACTAGTAAAAATATAAAATGACCATCATACCCTTGGGATCTAAGCACGGGGCTCACACGAAGAGTTGACGATTTTGAATGTGCCCTAGGTTAAAACGACATAGTTTTGGATAAACGTGTCGATACGATTAAAAACGTATCGATACGTTTTGACGTTAGATTCGTGACCTCGTCACAAGGGTATCGATACGTTTGAGAAAAAACTCAAACGTGTCGATACATTCATCCGTAAGAGCGCGAAGTCTTTGTCACGAGGGTGTCAATACCTTGTCCAAAGGTATCGATATGATGTTCAAATATCCAATACCTTTTAAACGTGTCAAAAATGTCAAACGAGATTGTGTCGATACTCGAGAAGAGGTATCGATATGATGGAGCAATATCATCAAGCATGTTTGAGAATGACTCAAACGTGTTGATACATTCAAGGAAATGTGTCAATACTCGAGAAGAGGTATCGATACGTTAGTGCAAAATGATCAAGCATGTTTGGGAAAAATCCAAACGTGTCGAAACGATTTGAAAAAATCATCGAGCACGTTGAGAAAACGAGGGAACATGTTGAAGCATAATTGAAAAAAATTCAATACACAATTAAATTTAACCAACAATACTTGAATAGTTTCAAGTAATTCTTTTTCTCAAACATGTATCTCATAAAATCATATCATTTAACAAATATTATCAAGCTATAAAATGATTAATCAATGTTCATCATACCAAGATTATTTCTTAAGTAGCAGAACCGAGTTTTATCCAAAGGTTTTGTAAAAATGTCTGCTAATTGATTCTTGGTATTAATGTATTCAATGCACACATCATTCTTTTCAACATGATCTCGAATAAAATAATGACGAATCTCAATATGCTTAGTACGAGAATGATGTACGGGATTCTTAGGAGATTAATGACACTAGTGTTGTCACACATAATGGGTATGTCGTCAAAATACAATCTATAATCTAATAGTTGATACTTTATCCACAAGAGTTGCGCACAACAACTGCTTACGGATATGTATTCAGCCTCGATAGTAGATAAAACAACAGAATTTTGCTTTTTACTCACCCATATGACTAATGCATTGCCTAAAAAATGACAAGCACCACTTGTGCTTCTTCTATCAACCTTGTAACCATTAAAGTCAGCATCCGAATATCCTTTCGGATCGAGTGAACCATCCTTGGGATAGAACAATCTCAAGTTAGGTGTGCCTCTACGGTATCTAAATATTCATTTTACGGCACTTAAATGAGATTCTTTGGGGTTTGATTGAAAATGTGCAC
>JAVXUL010053428.1:0-10502 GCA_035590515.1 Trichilia minutiflora
ATCTTTATAAGTATACAAATATTTGAAGAGCTTGTGGCTCTGTTTTCCTTCTTTGGAGTTTGGGTGTCAGGCAGAAAAGTTTTGGAAGTGTTTGTAAAATGATTGTGAAAACATGAATTTTTGTGTGAGCCTTACAGGCCTACAGGTTGTTTCCTGTGTGATTGGGTACACCCTGGAGGTCTGTGGCGTTGTCATGTGTGGGGCCCCAGGTCGGGTCGTGATAATCACTAAAACAACAGGCCCTATGATGGGAGTAGATGCCCTGCCTAGGAGCTGCCTGTCCCATCCTCCGTCTATTTTTAGACAATATGGCAGTAGCATACCTGGAGTTTGTAGAAATGTCAGCTACAACATTAACAAAAGATGGTCGCACATTGCCCAAAGGCACTGAAGTCCCATTATTCCTATTCACATCATCAGGGTACTATAAAAAGGGGGGCTCTCCAGTAGAAAGGGAGATTTGGGAAGATTTCGGCCTTCTACTTATGCTACTTACACCTCTTATTGGCATTTCCTCTTTCGGTTCCCTCTTCTCCACACTTGGTAAAAGAGTTTTTTTCCCTTCATTTTATTCTAATTTATTTACCAGAATTCACCATAATTTATTTTTCAAAACATGAATATGCAATTAACCAAAAGAACTTTAACATTTAAATCAAAGATGAGATCTAAAAAACATACTATACATCCTTAGTATCAACCTCCTAGCCTTAGCTAGTTCTTTAGAAAGACATAAATATGAGAGCACGAAAATTCATTATAAACTAATTCTATTACATCAATTACATGCTTAGAACACAAAATAGGCCTAGTATTTATAGGCAAACATAAGAGCTAAATGTCAAAGTAGGTATTTGTAATATTTGATAATTAAGTTGAAAACTTTGACAAATGAAGTTGAAATATTCCAACCACCAAAAAAATATCATGGATACCTCAAATATGATGTTTTAGCCCTCATAATAAACATGAAAGTTGTAGATATTTGACTCCTTTTTCGAATGCCACTTGTCTCAGTTTAATCAAAAAATTTTATCAAAAGTTATGGGCCAATTGCTGAAGCAAGGTTGGGCTGAACTGGAACAACAACGAGGCTTGATTGATGGCATCAAAAGTATAACTTAGAGCTTGAACTAATGGTTAGACCAAACATGATAGTTTTAGCCTAATGAGTTATCTTTCCAATAGATCAAGATTCACCTCAATAGCTCTCTTGTATAAAAATTTATACCCTTTTTATGTTCACTACATAAAAACTAAAATTAACTGAAATTACAAATAAAGTAAAATTTATATTAAAGACTAGAAATATGCATAAATAGAGAGAGTTAATCATACTTTAAATTGTAAAATAATGAATTTAAACCTTAGTACACGTATACTTTTATATACTTATCACATACACCAACCAACTTATTGTTAGTCCCTTAGCAATACAAAACGTTAATATTTGGCAATGAATTGAAACAAGAACTCACTTACAAGAGATTTATTATCTCACTTCTTTGTGATATTTTAAATAAGTAAACTCTCAATCACAAATCTCAATGCAACCATAAATTCCTCAAACAAGAAATCCATAAATCTTCCTTTGTGCATAAAGTGATATATAAATTATGGAGCTTCATTGAAAAAGAGAACAAAATTCATTCTTACTATTTCACAAGAATTAACTTCTTTAGGAATTTTTTTTTTAATAACTATATCCAATAATCATAACCCAATTCCTCAGTCAATGACACCCAAACCAGTTGATCTTAAGGCATTAAGTTTTAAGATACCCCTTCGAACCTTTTTAGGAAATAATTATAAACTTAAACAAATTTATAACCTAATTCATCAGCTAATAACTCCCAGACCAGTTGGTCTTAGGGCATTAAGTGTTAAGACACTTCTACGAGCCTCTTTAAGAGATGAACAATTATTTATTTATAAAATATTTTTTTTTCTTTTTTTCTTTTTTGTTTTTTCTTTTTCTTAGCCCTTAGATACAACTCTAATGAAATCGTCAAAACAAATATTGTCAAATTCTCAACTTGCAGCCTACAATTATGCATCAAAGTGTGTATGTTATAAGAATAATTTATAAAATTCTTGCTCAATAGATATATAGACACAACCATCTAACCAATAACTACACAAGAGTTCACAGATTTAAATAATCTAAACAAAAACAATTAACAAAAACTTGCTATAAATTCTAAAAATCAAGGCCAAATGATAACACAAACATACAAAAATACAAAAAAACTATTTGCTTGAAAAATGACACTACTAAGATGCATCTCAAGGATTGCAGGAAGAAAATCATTGTTTACTCAGTCATCTTTATAGAAATCAGACACTGTTAGTGAATCTTCTCATTTTTTTTTAAACAAACACAAAGAAAACAGAACATGTAATATTAAATATCCCTCCTCCTAAACAATTTGAGATATTGTCCTCAATGTTTAAATACAGAAAGGTAAAGTATAGAAGATATTACCTGAGTTATCTTTTACTAAAAAGAAAAATCTACAATATACATTCTCCTATAAGGGTTAACGACCAATATTTAATAAATATTCTAATTTATTTATTTATTTATAAAAGAAAAAAAAAACCCTGCTTTTAAACAAACCATAAAAACTTATAGTTGAGCATTAAATCTAGCTTGCGCCTTTTGGTTTCTTCTCCAAACTAATTTATCTAAGATATTGTCGGATCAGGCTTGTAGATGAAGCTTTCTAATTTGTCAATCAGCTTATCAAGAGTTGAAGCACTAACTAGAATTCGTCAAGTCGAGTGTGAGATAAGACATTGTTCAATAACTTTATCAAGAAAAGACAATAGGTCATCAAAAAAATTATTAACATTAAAAGACCTAGAGGCTTTTGTTGAATATTGAGTTGGGCGAAGCAACTTGAAAAAGTTCTTCCAAAGTACCAAAACCACCTAAAGATCCTCTCCAATTATCATCCCTGTAATTCTTCCCTCAGTTAAAGGTATACGAATAACACCTAGAATTTGACTGCCACTTGTAAATGTAGTTGAGGACACACACCCTATTAACCTAAGGTTACGTCCTTTATAGACTAAATGAATTCTTCTCTCGGCTAATACCCTCCCTAGATTGCTTACTGCATTAACTAACACTGTATCTTTTCCAGAACTAGACCCACAAAAGACATATAAACTATAAATCTGACGAACTGGGATATTTTTTATTTTTACATTAGGCTTAACTTTGAAAGTGAAGAGAGTGATTATGCATATTTATAGAGGAAAAGAAAAAATACATAATGACATCTATATAGGTAGCCTAACTAAAATGAAAACTTTTTTAAAAATAAACAGTGAAAATTCAAAAAGTAAATAGTAAGCACACATAAAAATCTAAAAGAACTACACATAAATAAAAATAAAAGAAACACACTTATTTACTGGTGGTTGTGATTGTGGCTCACATATTCCTCTGCTTTTATATCTAATAATGGCTTGAACACCCTTTATGGGTCGAGAATAGACTTCCCATCCAATTTTCTTAAAAACTGGTAAACAGAGTTGTTTATATTCAGATTCTTAAGACTATATCGTCTATGCTCGTCTAAAAATAAATTTGAAAAGTTGAAAAGTTATCCTTGCACGGATTCACAAGAATGTGTCTCAAGAGTCAATAGAATATCATCTAAAAATTCCTTATTCAATCCATCCTTAATGAATCTAATTTTATCTTCCCGATTCATGAAAATAAACCTAAAGAACGACATCGCTTGTCATAAGTCCATTGTGCACATTTATGGCCAACTTTTAATCTTTTTGCTCTATGCTTCTTAAAATAAAAACTCTTACCTAAACCAGGCATGTAAGGAATAAAAGAATTAGAGGATTCCCCACCTAACCAGACTTTTGCTTCGATTAACCATCTTATATCCTGAGGTATACCATTATCCATGAGTACCCTTTATCTTGTCATACTGTTTTTATAAATTTTTGTCAAACTATTTATAAGAAGAGAAGGAAAATATTTTCGTAATTTTAAAATAATTTCATCTATTTTTTGAAAAAGAAAAAAAAAAAGAGTTTTATATATATATATATATATATGAGAACTGAAAACCGACTTAAAATGTTATGGAGTACCGTTATCCGCCACTTAATTGGGAAAAACAAAAACAAAATAAAAACAAAAGCAAAGGTTACAAACTACCCTGTAAAAACAATACAAAAATTGTTAGAAAAAGAAGAGAAATTAAAAACTAACTTGTAGAATAATTTTCTCATAACAAGGATCAAAAAGAGAAAAATTTCTTCCTGAGAGTCTTTATTTTCTAAAAATAGTTTGAGTCTTTGTCTGTTTACTTTAAAATTATTATCATTTTTAGGATTCTCAATATCAACAGCTTCAAAAAGGTACACGTGTTTTACAATTAATGGGCCGCTCCATCTAGATTTTAATTTACTTTTTGATCAATCTCAATTATTTTCCTCGAAATTATTTTACCATGCCAAGCTTTAGTTTTAATCTTTTGAATTTTTGCATTCTCATATACATCATTCTCAATTCTTTCAACTCATTTAATTATAATTTGCGTAATTTACAAGCATCATCAAGGTTTCTGTTAAAAGCTTTGATAGCCTAGTAGTCTTTATTCTGAATTTTCACTGGTAAATGACAAGATTTTTCATAAATTAACCTATAAGGAGACATACCCAATGAAATTTTAAAAGCAGTTTGATAGGTTCAAAGTGCATTTGTAAGTCTTAAAGATCAATCTTTACGATTTGGATTAACTGTTTTTTCTAAAATTTGTTTTATCTCCTTATTTGTCAATTCAACTTGTCCATTTGTTTGTGGGTGATAAGAGATAGAAACTTTATATGCAATTCTATATTTTTTCATTAAATTTTCAAAAATATTTATTGTAAAAATGTGTTCTTCCATCACTTACAATGGCTCGAGGAATTCCAAATCGACTCAAAATATTTTTTTTAAAAAAATTTGATCATTATTTTGACATGGAATTGCCTCAATCCATTTTGAGATATAATCTACTACAACCAATATATACACAAAATCAAAAGAAGGTGAAAAAGGACTCATAAAATCTATACCCCAACAATTAAAAACTTCAATAACATGAATAGGATTTAAAGGTATCATGTTTCGCTTTCAAATAGATCCCAATTTCTGACAATTCTCACTTGTTTTACAAAATATATATGTATCCTTGAAAAGAGTTACCAATAAAAATCACATTATAAAATTTTTGTCGCTGTTTTCTTTGAAGAAAAATGTCCTCCACGTGCCTCATTATGATAAAAATTAATTACACTATTTATCTCATCTTCTGGTATGCATCTCCAAAATATTTAATCTATACAATACTTCAACAAATATAGATCATCCCAATAAAAATTTATCACCTTAGATAAAAACTTCTTCTTATCTTGATTACTCCATTCATATGGCATTTTTCATGTTGCAAGAAAATTAATAATATTAGCAAACCATGGCATTGAAGTGACAGAAATAAAATTTTATCAGGAAAAGAATCATTAATAGAAGAGGTTTTAAATGATGAATCTACTGTTAATCTCGATAGATGATCTGCAACAAAGTTTTCAACTCCTTTTTTATCCTTGATCATGATGTTAAATTCTTGAAGCAATAAAATCCATCGTATGAGTCTTGGTTTTGCATCCTATTTAGTCATTAAATATCTCACAGTAGTATGATTAGTAAAAACAATGGTAAGAGACCCAATCAAATAAGATCAAAATTTATTCAATGTAAATATTATAACAAGTAACTCTTTTTCAGTTGTAGTGTAATTCATTTGAGCATCATTTAATATTCTACTTATGTAATAAATTACATAAGACTTACCTTCCTTTCTTTATCCTAGAACAGCTCCAATAGCATAATTACTTGCATCACACATTATCTCAAAAGGTAAAGACTAGTTAGGGGATTGTATGACAGGAGCAGATTTCAAAAGTTCAATTAATTTATCAAAAGCTTTTTGGCATTCTTGTGTCCATTCAAACAAACCATCTTTTATTGAGAGGTTACAAAGTGAGAATATAATGCTAAAATTTTTTATAAACCTCCTATAAAATCCTACTCACCCTAAAAATGAATGAACTTCCCTAACTGTTTTTTGTGGTGGCAAATGAGTAATTATTTTCATTTTGGCCTTATCAACTTCAATTCGCTTGCAAGATACTGCATGACTCAAGACAATTCCTAAAGTAACCATATAATGATATTTTTCTCAATTTAACACAAGTCATTTTTCTTCACATTATTTTAAGACTTTATCTAAGTTTTCAAGGCAAATTTTAAAAGAATTTTCAAATACAGTTAAATCATCCATGAAAACTTCTAAACAATGTTCAACCATATCATTAAAAATTCTTAACATGCATCTTTAAAAAGTTGCTGGAGCATTACAAAGTTCAAAGGGTATTCTCCTAAATGCAAATGTACAAAAAGGGCATGTGAATTTTTTTCTTAGTCCTCAAGTGCAATGAGAATTTGATAGTAACCTGAATAACCATCAAGAAAGTAATAATGAGAATAACCTGCTACTTTTCTAAAATTTGGTTAAGAAATGGTAAAGAAAAATGATATTTTCTAATGACCGCATTCAATTTTCGATAATCAATGTGCATTCTCCAACTAGATGATACACGTGCTGGTAATGACTCACCTTTTTTATTTTTAACCACTGTAATTCTTAATTTTTTTGATACTACCTAAGTAGGACTCACTCACTTACTATCAAAAATAGGATATATGATGCCTATGTCAAGTAATTTAAGCACTTTAACTCTAACTACCTCTTTCATGTGTGAATTTAATATTCTTTGGGATTATTGAGATGTTCTAGCATTATCTTCTAAATGTATTCGATGAGTGAAAATTAAAGGGTTCATACCTTTTATGTCTTTTAAAATCCACCCAACTGCATTTTTATGGCCTTTTAAAATATCAATCAACTTACCTTTTTGTTCACTTATGAGAGTAGAAGAGATGACAACCGAAAGAGTTTTCTCGTCTCCAAGATAAGCATACTTCAATCCTTTAGGTAGATGATTTAACTCTTGCTTGAGTACTTCAACTTGTTTGTTGGTATTCAATTATCCTAAGTCTTCAAAGCATGACTTCCATCCTTTGCTTTCTATTACCTATGCATAATCAAGTAATGAACACATATTAGAAATCTCATTTTCTAATGGCATACTTGATTCAATTGAAATAACTAAATAAGTTTTTAAAGGGTCAAAAAAATTCCCTTCTTGAATTTTATCCTCCAAAATGTTTTGAACAATACTAGCTTCCTCATTCTCATCACCTTCATCACGTGGTTACTTGCACATATTAAAAATATTAAGCTCCAATTTCATGTTACCAAATGATAACTTCATGACTCCATTCCTGTAATTAATCAAGGTATTAAAAGTTGCTAAAAATGGACGTCCTAAAATAACTGAAATTGTATTACCTATTTCCATATATTGTGTATCCAAAATAATAAAATCCATCGAATAAATGAATTTATCAATTTGAACTAATACATCTTCTACAATTTCTCTTGACACTTTCACTGATCGATCAACAAGTAAAAGAGTCACAGATGTTGGTTTTAACTCACCTACGTTGAGCTGTTGATAAACTGAATATGAAAGTAAGTTTACACTAGTACTAAGATCAAGTAAAACTTGTTTAATTTTATAATCTCCAATAATGCATGAAATTATTGGACAACTTGGATCCTTGTATTTTATTGCATTATTATTCTGAAGAATTGCACTTACTTATTCTGCTAGAAAAGTTTTCTTTTTCACATTCAAATTTCTTTTTACTGTGCATAAGTCTTTCAAAAATTTGGCATAGGAAGGTACTTGTTTGATCACATTTAATAAAGGAATGTTGACCTTGACTTGTTTAAAAATCTTATAAATTTTTGAATTGTCATTTGGGATTTTTTAGAGAGATTAATGCATGAGAAAATAGTGCCACAGGTGTTGGTTCGATTTTATCTATAATAGGTGTAAGTTTATCATCCCTTTCCTCACTCATAGAGACTGATTCTTCTTTCTCACACGTATCAATAATGGCTTGTTAACAATCTTACCACTACGAAAAGTAATAACCAATTTAACTTGGTCCATATGCTGATCAACGTTCGAAATTGGTTGGCTTTTTGGGTTAGGCTGTGATTGAGATGGAAACTTATCTTTCTAAGGAATGCTAAGTGCTGATGCAAATTTTGCAAGAGTATCTTTCAAATCAGTTAATAGTTGAGTTGTTCGATTATTGAATGATTCTTGTTTTTCAATGAATGTATGCATGGTTTCCTCAAGGGTTTTTATCTTTAATTGATTATATGAAAGAGGATTAGAAGGCCTTTGTGGTTGAGATGTCTGGGTATTACATTCATTTTTTCAATTAAAATTTGGATGGTTTCGCCAATTTGGATTGTAAGTGTTAGAGTATGGAGATGGGTAAGGCTTTGGAGTATAATCTATGGCATTTATTTATTTATGCATGGCTTCTCTAAACACTGAAAGGTTTAGGCGTTCATTTATTGAGTGTTCAATGTTATCACAAATATTGCAAACTTCTTTATGCTTAATGAATTTGACTTATTTTGCTTTTCTAAGTTTTATGGCTTCAATCTTTCTTGTCAAACTAGCAATCCTAGTATTTAGATCATCTTCTTGACTTAAATTATATTTTTCTCCACTAGAATTAACTAGATTAGATTTAATTGAATTTTGTGAAGAACTAGCGATGTGCCAAGATTGTGAATTTTCAGTCAAATGATCTAAATAATCTAAAACTTCATTCGGATCTTTTTTCAAAAATTCCCCATTGCATATGGTTTCAATAAATTATTTGGTCTCGGGTATTAAACTGTCATAAAAAAACTAATTATGCGTCATTTTTCAAAACCATGATGTGAACATGAATTTAAATCTTTTCTAACATTCAAAATATGTTTCATTTTCTTTTTGAAAAAAATTTTGAATTTGTCTTTTGAAAGTATTTGTTTTATGAATTGAAAAAAAAATTTCAAAAACTCTACTTACATTTCATTCTAAATTCCAATTGATCTAGACCTTAAACAATTAAGTCAAGTTTCAGCTTTATCTTTTAACGAAAAAGAAAATAACTTAAGCTTAACAATTTCTTTACTACATGTCTGATAATTAAAAGTTATGTAAATTTTTTCAAATTCTTTCAAATGCAAGTATGGACTCTCAGATTTTAAGCTATGAAAATTAGGAAGCAAAGGAATCATACCCGACTTAAATCTAAAGTTATTTGCATTAAGAGGACAAATGAAATAAGAAGGAGTAGAATGTTGAGGAGGTCGCAAGTATTCATGCATGGTTCTCAATAGAGGATTTTCAATTTCTCCTTGAATACTTTGATTATCAGTCATGATGCTAGAAGTGTGTGATGAAAAAATGTATTAAATAAATTACCAAAAAAAGTTTGAGAATTACTTTTCACCAAACGTCCCGAATGTGGATCACGATACCAATTTAATAAATCAAATAAAACAAAATAAAACACACAACAATTATAGATTAACAAAAGAAAATGTTAGCACAATAACATAAATGAGGCGGTGCAAAACCTTCTCTTAACAAAAATATAAACAATAACAATAATATAAAAGAGGTGGTTTAAAACCTTCCCCTTAACAAGAACTTTAAAAAAAGACAATAATATAAAAGAGGTGGTGTCAAACCTTCTCCTTAACAAGAATATAAAAGAGGTGGTGTCAAACCTTCCCCTTTACAAGAATATAAACAAGATAAAATTATGAAAAAAGTTGAAAAATATTTCCCCTTAACATAAATAACAAATAAATACAAGAATATTAATAAGATAAAGCTATGAAAAGAGGTGTAAAATCCTTCTCCTTAACATTAATAACACGTAAATAAATTATAATAAAATAAAGTAAAAGAAAAATAAAAGTTGTAGGAGGCTTAGCCTTCCATAAGACCAATTTTACCTTAGTTAATTACACTCCCCGGCAATGGCACCTAAAACTTGGTCTCGATTAATTTTGTACCCAATTATAGGTAGTCTTGTTGTAAAGTAGTTCGGTAAGTCCAAGTGTCGTATCTACAGGGAGCGGTTTTTTCAAGAGTCTAATTGGTTATGTCCAAGCCAATATCCAATAGAAAAAGTAGAGCAAGTATTGGATTGATTTTAAGAAAAAATTACCAAATAAGAATTAAATATAAATTAAAATATTAAGGCTTTGAAAATTGATATTTTAAGATGATGGTTAGTAAAATAGATTCCTTTTTTAACTTAATTGAGAGTAACTAAAGAGTTATCCAAATCGGAAGATGAAAATCGTTTAATGCATGAAAAATATATTTTCTTCAAAAAATCATTATTTGATTAAAAGTTTGTCTTTAAATTAATTGATAAAAATATAAGAAAAACATTTAAGACATTTAATGTTCAAAGCATTTTTTGTACCATA
>JAVXUL010053439.1:0-10502 GCA_035590515.1 Trichilia minutiflora
CTTTTTAAAAAGATCTTTTTTATACTTTAAATGCAAAAAGACTTTTTATAAAAAGTCTTTTTATTTTTATTTGTTTGTTTCAGCTTTTAATAAAAAGAAATTAAGAAGCACTAAAAAAACTGGGCCAAACAGGCACTTAATTGTGTTTAATTATAGAAATAAATAATAAATTAAAAAAATATTTAAGCTCTAACCACTTTCTATTTTCAAAAATTAAGAAAAAATGAACTTAAGGAGAATTATTGCCACAACAATGATTCACCATTTTCATTTTTGCATGGAAGTAATTACAAAACACCAGCAGAACTTACAATTAAGCTGGATTTGCATGTAGAAGGATCTAGTGTGACAAAATAACTACGAATTAATCAAAGATTTACAGGTATGTGTTTACAGATGCAAGAGGTTCGATATTAAATTCCATCCCATCCATGTCTTCTTATCAGAAGGATTAGCAAAATTCAACTCAAACATCTCCTTGCTCGCATGCTCACCGGATTCGCAAAAGCCAACAAGTTTTGCGACCAGTTCAGCACTCTCTTTCACATTTTGCATATTAAGAGGGTCTGTCCATAGTTTGCTCACCAGTTGCAACCTCCTCTGTTTACCAACTGGAGGAATATCCCATCTCATGTAAATCAGCTCTCTTTCATCTGCTGTCAGTTTCGAGCTCACCCTCTTTGCAAGGTATTCCCTCTCTTGCTTTAGGGCCTTAATACTGCATTCAACAATCGAGAACCTTTCTTTATTCATTTTTTTTTTTTGTCTATATTAAATATCAATTTCCATGATAATAGAATTAGAAAGGATACCTTGATGCTACAGGGCCTGCTGGTTGGTCACCTAAGAGTGCCGGACTTGCATTGCCAAGCTCTGCAAAATGCTGCTCCAACCATGTCAACCTTCTGAGCTCAACTTCCATATATATTTGGTCTGTTGGATCTCCTCTAAATAACAAATAAAATTGTGAACGGTGCACAATTGATACATGGCACAGATGCCACAACATGATGACTTGCTGTCTCTGCTCCTCAAACATCATGTGCCATGGCATGGGAGATTGATCCACAGTGGGTGCCGCCTCAGCTGCGGCATCATTTGCTTCCAGCTCCAATACCTAATCCAGGATATGGGTCAGACGTAAAATAGTAAAGGTCAGACTAAGAAAAATATGGTAAAAAAAAGTTGTTATTGGTTTGTCAATTATGAAATCACAAATTCATTCAAATATTTCAAATATATTCGATTACAACCGAAAGAATGCAAATTCGTCAATTGTGGATAAGTAAACAATTAAAAATATCCAGTGTGCATAGAGCATATTCCATGTGCAAAAGAACTGTGAAAGATCAACCAACTTTGATGAAAGAGAGAAACAAATACAGAAATTTAAAAGACATAAAATGGACCAGCATTGATAAAAATTATCTCAAAAATGGTCAAATCAAGATGCCATTTTAATGCATCTGGAACCATAAAAACTTCTAAGCCATAAAATTGATTTTACTTTGATCTAAATTGCTTGTTGATTCCAATCTTGACAGAATATATATAAATGATATTCTGATGTGTCTTGCTGAAACAAAAATAAAAGAATAGAAAAATAATGAACTTGTACATATGGTTCTGACCTGACAAACAAGAAGCTGCTTTTGATATTGTAGCTTTGCCACCCTTTCTTTTAGCTCGGTAACATAATCTCTTATACTACGTATGTTCTCCTCAGCTGCATTCTTAAACATCCTCTGCAATTTCTTCACATCAACAGAACTTGTTTTTCGTGCTGCAGGAGTTCCCTCCCTTGATAAGATACTATTACCACTGTCACTCCTTGGTGGATTGCCTACGATTGACTTAGCCAATGTATTGCTAAGAGGCACCAAATTATTATTTTCAGGGGGCTTATTCTCAGCCTCATGTTCCATTACCTGCTGAGATAAGGATAGAGGCGTGCATGGAGACCGTATTATATTTTGCATTTTTGCACTGTTGCTCAAGGAGAAAGGACTTGTCTTCTTTTTCTTGAATTGAGTCTTGAACTCTGGAGTCTTAAACTCTCGAATCTCCTCATTACTTGGAAAAGATGAAACAAGAACATCAATAGATTTCTGAACATTCTCAAGCTTCCTTTCTAATGAAGCAATTACACTTCCATGGGAGTTCAATCGAGTGAGTTCTTCCTTCAAGTTGGCCTTATCCCCAATAACAATATCTTCAGGAATAAAACCCACTGCTTGTATGTCCTTAATTTCAGATAGCAGCCTCACGATGGTTTCAGCAGTTTCCTGACTCCCCAATCTGTGGGAAGAAATCTCACTGTGAAGTACTTCAAGTGCTCGATTTGCTTCATCACCAAGCTGCCGCTGTCGCTGCTCAAGCTTTCGGATCTCATGTACAAGCATGGAAGGATTTGTTGACGTAACTGACTGCCTCACCATTGCAAGTTTTCCCATTGCATTTCTTGGCAGAGTTTCTTGAGAAGATTTATCTAAGGCTGATTCATTCTCAACATGAAAAGAAAGACACCTTGCTGTTTTAGAAGAAGGTCCACATTGGTTCAAAACCTGAAAGGTGATGCCAGACAACAACTTATAAGTTGGGCAGACAATAACTTAAATGCTACAAGTTAAAGGCAGACAATAAAATAAAATGTTCTTATTATTACTGTCTTACCTTGGGCTCCTTGTGTGCTGTTCTTTCTTGTTCAAGTTGGGATTGTGCAAGGTCTCTTTGACGCTTTAGCTCTTTCATTTCCTTCTCCAGCTACAAATCCATTGCAAAATGAAAAGGTTAAATTAAACAAGAATGAAGTCTTCAAATATAGCTTTTTGTTTCCTAGTTAAGCAAAAAAGCATATTTTTTTCCTTTAAAAGAACTTCTTTTAAGAATAAAGGAAAATATATGATACATCAAACAAAGAGATAGGGAGTCATAAATAATAAGCAGCATATTTTTCAGTATAATCCAAGTTTATGCAGACTTTAATGAAAAACGGATTGATACCAGATCTACATGGGCACAGAGACATCCATGCATTGAAGATATATAATGTGCAAAGGATCTCTAAATGGAGTTTATGAGATTGCTGCAACTAACTATATTAACAAATACACATTGATGAAAATTCATAGAACATATGCTATGAAGGGGAATAAACTTTGCTCTTCTATCCGTCATCTAAAGGGTGTCTATGATCGAATTATTAATTGTTACAAATCATCTCTTGATAGAAAGTATTATTATTCATGTAATAAACTTACTTGTTCAATCTTCAACTCCTTTTCCATTAACAGAGATCTGAAGCATGAGGAAGAAGGGTCTGGATTTTGTAGCTCTGCTTCAAGTCTGGCCACTTCCTTCTGCAAATGCTTCACCAATCTCTTGTCAGAGACAACCTGTAGAGAAAGACCAATACAACTTAGACTGGCAGGTTTTACCTCTAAAAGCAATTCTTAGCCACATTATCACTGCAATGGATAAGCCAGTATGGAAACACAAATACATTGTCGCAAGACATTCTATCTAAGACTAAGGACATTTTAATGGGAAATACCAACTGAACCTTGAAAAGAGAATATGGAGGGCACAGTGTTAGTCCAATCATGGAAAGTCCAGGCATCAAGTATTTACATATATAAAAAAATATTTTTTAAAAAAATACTAATGAATTGAAGTCTATTGTACCATGTTGACTTGTGCCTTGTTAGTAACTTCCTTTGCACTAGTAGCAAATGAAAGTGTATTCCTCGTTTGCTCCACATGACTCAAAGCAGGACTGACTGTACATATAATTGCTGTTCGAGCATTTCCACCAAGTGAATGCTGCAATATTCGAGTAAGTTTTGAATCTCTGTATGGTATGTGACCAGTCCTTTTTCCACCACTGCAAACCAAAAAAGGAAAAAAAAGGGTCAAAGAATCCTCTACACTTCAAATTTCTTAAAAATACCAATACCCTAAGGCCTCTGCCATATTCTATTTGTCATGGTTGTGGGTAAAACAACAGCAAACAGAATGGAGATAAAATAGTAATGCAAAAAAGTACTTATGTTACTTAACTACTATTATACAACTTCTTATTAATCAAAATCTTAAAGACTGTTTGAAAAGATTTTTAAAACATAATCAAGACTCCTACTTTTTCAACTTTCAGTTTGATTTCAACAGTCACTTAATTATTCAGTATCTATTACATTATTTCTTTCGCTGCTATAAAACAGTTATTTAACTCAAATTTTTACTAGATCTTCCCAAAATTTTAAAACTACATCTGTGGCATTCAATACCTCAACACAGAGTAGCAACAAAACTTAGAGAAAAAGACAGGAAATAAATTCCTCAATTTACTTGCCAAATTTGAACTTTCAAAATTAATGCTGCTTGCAAAATCATAGCCGTCAAGATAATGCTATAGTACATTGTTTTATTGAGAAAATATGACTGAATGGCATCATTAGAAGCTGAAACCCCCACTAACTAACCTCAGCTTTCTGATGACTGTTGTGAGTGTCAACAAGCTGCGGTTAATGTGACTGCCTTCCTTTAATCTTACACCATCTGCATTCGTTTGAGAGACACGTTCACTTCCCGCAAGGTCAACTAGGTTCTGTGAAATTAAAGCAATTCAATATACGCCCCAACTGTTGTTTATCATAAAGCATCTTATATAAGAGGGAACTTAATAAACATACCAGGCTTGCTACAAAAGACTGCACAAATCCTGAACTTTCCCTGAAACTGCTCTCAATTGTCTGGAAATATGGCACAATCCATCAGAATAAGATGTTAGCGCAACAGATTATCATATAAGCAAGAAATGGTTACAAAAGGTTTGGCAAAGGCATGGAGCAGCCTTACTAAAGAAGCTCCATGAAAAGCTCTCACCAAGACAGCAATATTCAGAAAACTACAAAATGTGCACTTAAATGCTTACCAGTCTGATTATCTGATGGGATCTCGAGCTGTTATCATTTAAAGCAGTTTCTCCCATTTGCCTTTGAGCTGTGGAGGCAGATGTTTCCAATTATAGGTCACACTCGCACAAAGCATTAAAAGTATAGATTATATAACAATGTTAAAGCCAAATGAGTTTTAAGTTTTGTTAAAAATTGTAGTAGATCTAGGAAACAAATCACAAGAAAATTAATTTTGGGAAAAATTATGGCCTATGAAACAGCAGCTGGCTCAGTTACCTTCACAAATGCTAATCAAGTGCCTCAAATGTTGGATGTCCTGAATAACTTCTTCAACTAGCTTTTCCACAATGGTTCCTTTCTGCATGAAACACAATTGGAAAAAGAATTAATACTGATATCTGAAAACAACACATGTAAATTCTTTGTCAAATAAGAAAAAAATTCCTTATACCTGGGGATCATCCAAAAGCCGCAGAGAACCAGACTCACGATTCAAAAGGTCTACAACAGTCTCATTGTAGATTTCCAAAGCGGAAATTTTCAAGACAAAGTCCCTCTCCTGGTTCTGCAATGTTTATATAATGCAACACTAAAGGTGTAAGTACATTCACAACTTTACAATTTAATGTTGGCCAAAAAGGAGGGATTAAACTATTCATTAATCCCAATTAGATGACAGGCCAATGCACTATATGCTAGAATAAATTCTAAATAACTTTATCTAATATTATCAGTTGATAGAACAAACAGAATTATCTTTGATGCATGAGAATTCTCCAAGAACATCATGACATGCCATAGGATAACATGTAAAGAAACTTGATGCTAGTAGCATTCTCCGTTTGTTTTCACATCTTATTTCTGGGATGAGAAATTTAAATTGTACAGCATTGTCAGAATTGAATACAATGGGAAACCCAAGAAAATTTAACCCCAATGGCATGAAAAAAACCCTTACATTTTCTATGTATTCATAGATGTCTTTTACAGCATTTTCAGTTATTCCTTTCATGGTGAACGTCTTACCACTACCAGTCTGCCCATATGCGAAAATAGTTGCTGCAAATTTAAAAAAAAAAAAAGAAAGTAAAAATTTAGAAGGAAAGATGAACATAAAAATAAATCATCATAAATATATAGGTATATATATATATATATATATATATATATATATACAGGATTGATGCAACAGATTTTACATAAACGTGCAATTACCATTAATTCCATTCAGCACAGATAGGGCAACATCCTTGGCCCCTTCTTCGTAAACATTTACGGTTGAGCAAATAGGATCAAAAACTTTATCTGTTGGATGTACACAACAACAAATTGAAGGGCTTTGGTTATTTTATTAAGAAACTCCAAGTCAACATCATGACTCTCTTTAAAATGAACTACACAATGTAATCTTGATTCAAAGATAGTTAAATACCAAAGGTATTTAAAACCACATATTATTCTTTAAACCTCCTAATGGAAAAAACACAATGGAAGCATACCAAAGGTATAAGGGATTGTGGGACGTTCTAGATTTGGATTTTTGAAAATGATCATGTGGTTATCTATGCAATCCCATGCGATAAGATCATACATAGCTTGTTCTTTCCGGTTCAATGGCCTCATCCGAACTGTTACTAATATCTTCTCTTCGCAGACTTTAGGACCACCTGGAGTAGAAGCAGGGGTGGATCTCTGTATCTTAGATAATGGAGTAGCCGGTGTTCCAACCATCTTTATATTAGATATTATCTGATGTGCCAAATTGAAGTTGTCACACATTAATGTTAATTACAACTCAACAGTACAACCATAACTAACAATTGATTTCAGCAGAAATAATATAAATTTACTATCCTAGGAGAGCAAGCGTAGAGATAAACGTAATCAACATGATATGTTCTTTACCAAAAAATTAATAAGTTCCCAAATTAAAAAAAAAAATTCAACAACTTCTTGCTCACGCAACAAATTTCACCCGAAAAACAAATATTAAATTAAATTAAATTACGGAAGAAAATGAATCACTGAGTACACCGAAATGACATCAAACTCTCGAAACCTCAAGAAATACATTTTTACTCTTTCTATGCTTTTAGCACAATTCAACAAAAAAAAATACCTGAAACAAGAAACACTAATGAACAAAGAAAATGCATCACAACGTATCAATTACTGAGAAATCAAAGTGTTCAAAATTTTAAATAAGAGAGAGTCGTACCGTGTGAGTTCTTGAAGACTGACCACAGTGAATCAAAAAGTCAATGTGAACGGCGAGTGCTCGGATGTTCAAATGAGGATACAAAATCACTGCTCGCCGAGATAGGTTTCTAAGTAAAAATGATTGAGAGAGAGCAGGGGAAATAACTAGGGTTTTGGCGAAACTCACTCATTAAGAGAAGGGAGAAGGGAGAAGAAGGAAGAAGTAACGGATAGTTGTATGCTTTTGTCTGTTATTATTATTTTTCTGTTACTTTTCCCGTTCTGTGCGCGTACCTCAGGTGAGAGAGAAGAGACGGATTTTGAATTGGGAAGAAGTGATCGTCTACAGTAGACCACACATTTCGTTTTGTGCATGCGCACGGTAGGCCAATCAAATGCTAACACTTGGATAGATTTTTTCCCTCGTTCTTCTTGGCATAAAAAATTGTTTAGGATTTAGTCAAGTAGTCATTTTACAAAATATCTATTTGAGGAGAAAAAAATACAAATTCATATGTTATATGTTGCTGACGTAGAAAATTTTTTCTTCCAATTTCGACCATAGGATTTCCTTTTCATTTGTTGAATTTGTTAGTCTGAAATCAGAAAAAATATCAAAAAAAAAAAAGAGTCAATAATCGGACAAAAATGCTGCAATACTTAGATATTTTTTAATCATTATAATTATTATTTTCATTATAAATAAGTTTTGAAGTTAATATATATATAAATTGAAGAAATGTATAAGTAATAAAATATGTCGGTTTTATTTAAACTTTTGGTTATTTGAGATTCTTATAAGCAATTTAATTGCTCACCCCAACCTTTTTTTTTTTTTTTTTTTGAGGCTTAAAAAACTTTGCTAACAAAGTACCAAAATTTTGAATTACAAAAGATTTGATAATTTCAATTAAAAAAAAACTCTAATCATATATAAAGTTAGTTATAAAAGGGAAAGAATGAGACTAAGTTACTTGTCCTCCCGTTTAACGTCATTTTTTCAAGCTGACTACCAAGATTGGACTAGAGAGTGGGGTGGGTTTAATTAAAATTAATATATTAAATTATTTAGTTTTTGAAATAAAAATATTAAGAATTAATGCTTTTATCTTTATATTCTTCTATATAATTTTAAATATTGAATAAATATTTGTTATAGCTAATGATGTTTATGATAAACAAATAAATATATTTAATGAGTAAATAACATCTACACCTCCAAAATTTTATAAAACTGATAATTTTAGTATTTAAGATTTAAAAAATTTTGATCAAAAACTCTTAAATGAACGTATAAATATATTTTTTTTCGTTTAACACTTATTCAGAACACTTAAAGAGGTATATTCAGAAAAACCTCTTTTTGAGGTAAAAAAACTTCATTAACAAAGGAACCAATCCCCGCTCTTCCAGTTGGGCTTGGTCAAGTCCCAAATGGGTGATACATTAATCCTTTAATAGTTTTTATTTTACTTTTTTTTTTAATTTAAGTAAAATATTTTAACAAAAGTAAATTAAAATATAATATTTAACTATTACATAAAGCTTTTTTTACTTATAATGTAAAGTTTTATTTATCAATTTTATTTATTATGATAGAAGAATGATAAGCAACTTTTATGACTTTTTTAAAATGACACTTATCTACCATTAGAATGTTTATGCTCCCTATATTTTCTTGAAATGTAACTTACTCTCTTATAAAAATATTTATAACAAATATATTTATAATTTAGAAGAGTGACAAAAACTCTCTCTAATAAAGACAAAAATACAAACTTTTACCATATAAATCTTTCCGTTTTATCATATAAACTATTAAACAAAAATAATTAAATTTTTTAAAAAATATTTTGAATTTATTTTGTAATTTTAATATTTTAATTTATAATATTTTATATTAAAAATTTTATAAATTAATTTCTAAAAATTAAATTTAAAATTATTTATTTTATATTCATAAACATTTATAAATTTATTTTTATTTTATAATTTATATTTATAAAAAATTATCTTATTTTTATTTTAAAAAATTAAATAAAAAATAATTTAAATATTTTATTTAAATTATTAAATCATCTATAATACTTTATATTTTAAAAATAATTTAATTTATAATTTTATATACATAAATACTTTTAAATTTTAAAAATAATTAATTTATAATTTTGTTACTGTTGACTTGATTGGAAGAATAAAAGACTATTTTAGTTATTTTATATTTTGGTGATAGTCAATCAATGATCAAAATTAAATATAATAAATATATTGTTGGAATAATTTCGTTAGCCTTTACAAAAACTTTTAATATGTACTATTTTATAAAGCCCATGAAAAATATGTGAAAATATAATTTTTTTCTTTTACACATAATTAAGGTTTAAGGGTATAATAGACTTCTTAAAAGTCAAATACTATTTTTAAAGTGTCAGTGAATTTAGATTTGAGGGTCTACGTAATACTTAAATTTTGAGAGCAAGTTTTGTTTGTCCAATTTTAAAATATAATAAAAAAATCAGATTATTAAATGTTTTATTGATAATAATTGTTAATTAATTTATTCAAATATAAAAGTAATACACTAAATACAAATTTACGATTAAAACATTCAATATTTATTTATTATATTCGATTTAAAAAATGACACATACCAATATATTTTAATTAGATTAATGTTTTTAATACATATCCACATTCTCACAATGTAACACAGCGATATTATTAGAGACAAGGTCTATAATAACTATCCTAATTATCTAAAAAAATAAAGACTAATGAAATTGATATGATTTATATTTTTTAAATTTTATTACCATTAGAAGCAACAGCTGTCATTTTTCACTTGGTAAGATTGCACACATGATGCTCTATTGTCAATGTAAATGAACTACTAATTATGGTCCTAGACATATTTGGAATCTCTGATGAATTGCTTTTCTAAATTTTGGCCCGACAATTTGTTAGCATTATTCCAAATTCATGTTGATATGTTCTGCTATGGCTTACATTTCTATTTTGTAAATAATTTCTCTAAACATGCATATGAATAAGAAACTATGCAAAATTACGACACTTCAATCAATATTTTATTACCCCAATCTCAATTTTCCAACTGAAAAAATAGATTGGGCGTCACCTCCTGCAACAATTATCATGTCTCTACTTCTCACATAATCTAAAGTTGCTGAACACATTTGCAACAATAAGCTTTCCTGAATTTCCATTCATTTACACTAAAACTGAACGATATGCATAATACCTATATGTATTACCAGAAAACAAATTATTCAAGGCCAAATAAATAATAATTTCATAAAGTGAGTAATGGAGATTTAAAGATGGTAATGGGTTAAATTACAAGGTCACGTTTCAATAAATTCAAGGCAC
>JAVXUL010053450.1:0-10502 GCA_035590515.1 Trichilia minutiflora
ATATCTATACAAAATTAATATTTATATATTAATAAAAATAAATAATATCAATAAGGATGATAGCAAATAAAGTTTAAGACTTTAAGTTAATATTATTAAATAAAATTTTAATTAATTAATTAAAATCAATAAAATTAGAATCAGACCAGAATCGACCCGAAATCAGAACTGTTTGACGAACTGGCCTGGCCTAGCTCGGCCCGTTCTAGTTCCAATTCCATTTTGATTCCATCAAACATGAATCGTGGAATCGGCTCAGCTCAGGCCGGCCCATTAGGACTCCCAGTTCTGGTCAATTTTAAAAACCTTAAATCGTCGGACCGACCCAAACCCACCGGTTCAGGCCCCTTAGACACCTTTAAATACAAATAAAACACATACCTTTTATTTCTTTTAATTAATGGAAAATAAACATTTGTCATGATTTCATTGGTGGATTTTAACAAACATTTTAAAACTAATAATAATAATAATTAATATATATATATATATATATATATTAATTGGTGCGAGAAATATTCCTGGACCCTCCTTATAGCCAACTAGGAATGACTCAGCTGGTGAGATGCGAGGGCAACGTGGTTGTAACCGAAAGGCGAGTCTTTTACTGGGGAATAGCTGAAAGGTAGGCTGTTTCTGACAGTGCTTCACCTTTTAAGCCTGCAAAACAAAAACACCTTCGGAGTAATGTTCGATGTCGTTCTCGACGGGAAAACTCTGATGCCTAAGTCAGAAAAGAGTGAAGGAAGGTAATGTGGGTTCCGACGAACAAGAAAAAAAGAAATCCAAATTGGATTCTATAAAGAACCAAAAATCGAAATCACCGGAAGTATGGGTTGTCGAAGAAGAAGGTGTTTTTGTTTCAGAAATGTGGTGTTGCCAAATCTTTTTCTCCTAAAAAGAATCTGATCCCCCCTCGTTGGAAAATGCTATTTTTATATAGTGCCCCCATGATACTGACTAGACATCGAATAATGAGAATGATAGGACATCTGTCATGGGACAAAGTGCAGCTACTTTTCATAAATATCCCTGCTGATACATCTAAAGGTTGCAGGCTTGACACTATCACATCATCTGAAAATGATCAAAGAATAGGACGGATGTCTTTATGGTGGAGCAACTACTTTGATAGTAGGCATGCTGTCAGTGCTCATTCTCATTTTTGAATAATAAGGACCCGTGTCTGGTAGTTCCCAGGTAAGGTGTTATCAGGGAGCTGAATACAGAAGAAAATCCTGCCTGTGACCATGATTGGTATCTGAGGGCTGGTCCTTGATCCCTAGGGTGGGGATAGCCGGAGGGATTCAGTAGCCTGACGCCTAGAGGCTGGAATGTGCCCCGGATGATTGGGAGAAAAATACTTAGGGAGATGAAGTTCTTGGGATGACGGGCTACCTGAGGCGAGGATGCTTGGGATGAAGGAATTCCTGGGTTGAAGGGCGCTTGAGACAATAAGCGCCATGTATCCTGCTAACGAGAACTTCACGTGTTAACCCTATATTTTTTCCCAAACATCTAGTCCCCTAGTTTCTGGAGTGAGAAGCTCGCACCAGAAAATCATGGCTGAGATGATCTGTCTTGGGGAGATTGGCTGGCTCAGGTGATCAGGGGTTATTTGTGAGGTAGTCAACAATTGAGGTGGTTTAGTGTGTTGTGGACGCTACCTGATCATTGAGATCCTTTTTTAACGGAGTTGTTAGCTTTTTGACAAAGTGTCTTCCCCTAGGCTTTCGCTTTCATCCTCATTAACTGCAGTCTATCAAAAGTCACGTCATATAGCCATCAACATCTATCACTGACCTAGCGGCTCCTCACATTTTCGGAAGATTTAAACGCTTGGCTAGGGGTGAGCCACATGTCAAAACCTTGGTGGTTAGGGATACAAATGTTCTCAAGTTGTGGGAGCATTTATGGGCTTAGACACATGGCTCTACCTTGGTTGTTTAGATCGACGACAAAGATCAGCCCTCTTTCACTATAAATACCCCCCTCCTTCATCCGTCATTTTCATACTTTGGCTTCTTTTCTGCTTTTTGCTCTCTACTCTTGTGGTTTTTTCTACATTTCTTGTATGCTTTTGTTTTTTCTCTTTGTACTTCCTCTGCTGTCTGTTTGTTTTTGCAATTTTCACAAGTGTTTATTGGCCGTTCTTCTATTTTTTGTGGATGTTTTTCTCGGGACTCATGCTCATTTCTTTATCAAAACTAAAGGTATGACTTTCCTAGATCCATTTTGCTATCGTATTTTGATTTTTTTTTTGTCTCTGACTTGATTGGGCTCTGGGATTCTTTTGAGCAGGTAATCGAGATGGCCAAGGTAAATTTGAGAGATGTTGCTTGCTCAGGAATTGAGTCTTCCAGCACGTCAACACCTACTTATGAGAGAGGGGAGGACAACAGAACTGCCTCCGAGCAGGCTCAGGCATGGTGGCCAAATAAGGAGGATTGGTTCCCCTCAATTATTATTGAGGCAGATTTATAGACCTACCGTCAGCTCTATGATGTTCCTGGGAGCGTAAGGCTCAAGGTTCCTAGGAATGAAGACGTTCCAAGTGCCCTGGGGCCAGAAGAAGTGGCTTTTAATAAGGAACACCTACTCCTGGGGGTAAGATTTTCCCTTCAGCGATACTTTGTCAGGATATTTGAGGTCTTCGAAATCCCTCTCTACCAACTAACCCTGAACAGCTGGAGGGTTCTAGGAGATCTGTTCATACTGAAGGCCGATACAGGAGCTCTCGCCCCCACATTGGATAAGGTGTTGTTCTTCTACACCCTCAAGAAAAATACCAGTCAGTACCTAGAGGGGCACTACCTATAGATCTGTTTGGGGTACCAGTCAAAGATCAATGGGAGCCCTTCCTGTAATAAAGACAGGAAGGATAGCTGGTTTATGGTCAGCGGAGATTGGGTTGAATTCTCCTAAGGCCCATCCTCACTTTCTTCCATGAACAAGGTATAACAAGTTATACTTAAGATAATTTTTATCTTTGGACTATTCTCATTGACCTTTCCTTGTGTAGCTATTGGACGGGAGTAGCTGGGGATTCTGACAAGTGCGACCAACAATATAGAATCCCTGTCCCTGATAGACATCCAATATCTTCTGCGCTCGGATTCCTAGGTGAGGTTTAGACTGGCCAGGATTCACCTGAACAGAGGTGAGAAAGTCCTTGAGTTGGCATTATCTTTCCCTTTGTTGGTTTATTTTTGTCTTTACCAAGTTTTCATGCCATTCGACGCCAGGGATCGGGGGGACTCTAGCAGATAAAAAGTAAAGAACAGCGGATGTCTTGAGGGGATGCTCTCGAAAGGGGGTTCAAGGGCTAAGATGCCATCCGCAGCCCAGACCAAGGCCCCTGGTGACAAGGGAACAGGGCCAGCCAAGGGGGATAATAAGAAAACCCCGAAGAAGGGGGGTTAGAAAAACGAGCATCCAAAGAGAAAGGCATCTCCTTTAATGAGCCAAGGGTGGAACCAAAAAAACATTCCCAATAGGTCTATTCGACTCAGGCTAAGTACAAGGGGGAAAGGCCTTTGGATGATAACCAAAAAGAGGTAAGGAAGAAGAAGAAAACTGACACCCAACCTCGCCTAGTCAACCAGTAACCCAGGAAGGTCCCGACCCATATGGAGGGCACCTCGGCCACCTAGTTCTAGGACTAAATATATGAGTGGTAGTAGACTAGGCTAGGAATCAATAAATCAACCTTAAGGCTACCACTAGGGGAGATAAAACCTTAGAACTAGGGGCTGATGAAGACTTGAGGCGAGGGCAAGAGGACCCAACTCTCTTTGAGATCGAAGACCCCTTTCCTTGGGACACAGAGACGATGGGGGATTTTGATGCTGTCATGGTGGAAGACCTCCTTAAAGAGAAGAGGAAGGCTTTCGGGCATTTCCTCTTGTTAATGAATTCTGCCCGAGGGACCGTTTATCCTGAGAAATTCAGGGAGATGGAAACTTGTCTCCAGACAAAGTGCTCAATTATATGAGCCTTCATGCTCATCGGGTTAGTCATCTTTGCTCTAAAATCAAATAATATTCAATGAGTATTTTTGAGCAGATAACTAACTAGCCTTTTGTTTTGTGGATGCAGAGTGCCTTTGTGTTGGACATGTTTATAGAAGATTTTAAGAACGCCATAACTATCTGACAAGGGGCCTTCGATGCAGTAAAGAAGTTAGAGAAAAAAGCCTAGGAGATGATCTCGACCACCCGGGAGAGCGATGCCAAAGAAAGAGAGGAGTTGATGGCTAGGATTTCTGGCCTTGAAGAGGAGAAGTCCCAATTACTCTAAGAGAAATCCCAATGGGTTGAGGAGGAGAAAGCCACCAAAGAGATATTGTCAATGGCTGAGACCCAGGTCTAGGTATTGGAAGTGGAAAGGAAAAATATTAAGAGGGTCAAGTAGCAGGCCCAGGGTCAGTACAACAAGCTGAATGACTTATACCGGGCCTTGAAGGATAAAGATGATTGACTAAAGGAGCAGTATTCGATGCTTCTCTCAATTTATGTGGGGAATGCCCTTTACGAGGAGTACATGTCCCTAAAAGAGGAGAACAAGACTTTACAGCACTGTCTTGATGAGCAGTCTTAGAAGTTATGGGTTATACCTGCTCAACTCGAGGCCTGGTATGACCAAGGAGTTGATAAGGGCGTAGATTTGATCAATTGCCTGTTCCTTCAGGAGTACTTAGACTTAGACTTGTGTTGGCTTTTTAACCAATTGCGTCGTGGTGTCCGAGGTATGTCAGGGATGCACACTGAACTCCTTAAGAGGCTGACCTAAAAGATTAATCTTATTACTAATGAAGAAAGACCCCAAGATGAAGATCAACCTGTTCACCTGAAGGACTTTCAGAGGCAACCCTAGGGGTACTGAGTCGTCTCCTCCTTAGGTGCAGACTGGTGATACTGGAGAAACACCCCTCTTTTAGGAGAAAGCAGAAGGTGATGCCCCCACCAAGAGCCTGACGATGCCCCTACCCCAGAGCAAACAGATGGATGCTCCTCCCACTTCTCGAGTTGAAGACTTAGTGGTGGACTTGTTAGACTGAAAGAGAAGGATTCCCTATGATGGAATAGGTGATACTATAGGACTTAGAAAATTTTGCAAACTTTTGTAAAGATAAACTTCACTATAATTTCTTTTGTATATGTATACAAACACATGTATTCCTTCTTAATTAATAGAAGATAAACTTTTCTTCCATTCTTTTCTCTGCACGTCCCATCCTCTCTTTAAATAAGTACTTTTGATTTGAAAATAAATCAATTGAATGTAAGCACTAACCATGTTATAGGAATAGCCATAAACTCCACGAGGTCAGGAATCCAGGGGGTAGGGCTTCAGACTTAATTTCATTCGGGACTTCAAGAGCAAACCGACTAGGATCAGGGGTCTTCAAAGGTCTTCAACACTCTGAGCCAAATTCGATTAATGTTTATCATGTCTCACTCAACCAGACCTTAATCACTAAGGATGCTTGGTATGACCAAGGACTTATGGTACCTGGGATGAATAGGATTTAAAAATGACTAAATGTTAAGGGATTATAGGGTTCATGGCCAATCTTAACCTTAGAAGGACCTGGCCTGACCAGGGTTTACCATGCCTAAACAAGAACTAGGTTTTAGATGCATAAGATGCCTGGTTGAGCTTAAGGGTTTACAGTATTTAGAACCAACAAGATTTAAAAATGACTAAGTGTTAAAGGATTTTAGGGCTCATGACTAACCTTAATCTTAGAAGAACCTAGCCCAACCAAGGTTTATCATTTCTTAACACGAACCACATCTTAAACGCATAGGATGTCTGATCCGGGCTTAAGGGCTTAGAATACCTGAGACGGACAAGATTTAAAAATAACCAAGTATTAAAGGATTTTAGGGCTTATTGCCAACCTTAACCTTAGGAAAAATATTCTTTAAGGCAGAGAAAATTTTTGGAGATGTTAAGAGAAGACTGGAACACTTCATTTTTATTCATAAAAAAAAATGATACAAATAAATGTTGGGAGTTTACAAATCGAACAACCTGAGGAGAAGCTCTCTTAGGGATAATACTTCTTCAGCATCTCTGCATGCCAAGCTTTACTTAGGATACTGCCATCAGGTCGGGCCAGTTTGTATATTCCTAGCCTGATTACTCGGATCACCTGATATAGTCCTTCTCAGTTAACGCCTAGGGATCCTTTTGATGTTACCCGGGTATTAAGGGTGATTCTTCTGAGGACAAGATCATCTTCCCTAAAAGAGTGGGGTCGGATTTTTCAGTTGTAGACCTTGGATACTTTTTGTTGATGGATAACTGTCTTGATTAAAGCACGGTCTCTAGCCTCCTCTCGCAAGTCAATTCCAAGACAAATAACTTGCTGATTTCCTTCTTCATAGAAATGGGAAGTGTGGAAAATTGGGATATCTATTTCTGATGGAATTACTGCCTTGAATTCGTAGGCTAAAAAGTAGGGGGTTTCCTTTGTAGCCACCTTTGCAGTGGTCCAATAGGCACATATAACTTTGGGGAGTTCATCTATACAGGCTCCCTTTCTTTTACCCAGCTTCTTTATTAACAGCTTTTTAATGGTCTTATTGATCGTCTTAACTTGACCATTGGCCTTTGGGTGAGCCGGGGATGCGAGCCTCAGGTCAATATTCCAATTTTGATAGAATTTCTTCAATCATACGTTATCAAATTACTTCCCATTGTCTGTAATCAAGATGTTGGGAATGCTATATTGATAAAGGATATTCTTTTGAATGAAAGCAATGGTATTTTTCTTAATAATTTTGAATAATGGTTTCGCTTTTACCCACTTGGTGAAGTAGTCAATAGCCACAATGGTGTATTTTGCTTATGCCCTAATAATTGGGAAGGGCCTTATCAGATCGAGCTTCCACTATGTGAATGAGCATGGACTCAATAGTATAGTCAGGTTCTCTAGAGATTGGTGGGGGATGTCAATATAAACTTGACAAGCGTGACACCGCTACACAAGTTTGTGGGCATCTTCGTTCAAGATTGGCCAGTAATATCCCTGCCTGAGTACTCGATATACCAGGTTCTTGCTACCATTGTGGTTTTCACAAGTCCCCTAGTGTATTTTGTCCAACACCCTTCTTGCTTCTTGTGGCCCCAGGCACCTTAAATAAGGGGTGATGACTCCTCGTTTGTACAGGGTGCCTTCTATCACAGTGAACCTGACAGCCTTCCTTCAAACCCTGAGAGCTTCATTCTTGTCAGGGGGTAGGACACCTTTGTTGATGTACTTCTAAATTGAGTCCATCCATTCAGTTGTTCTTCTTGAGCCGCCAAGATGCTGTTATCTCAAGTAGAAAGATGCTTTTTTATCCCAAGGTTTTCACGGGGACGAGGTGAGCTTTGACAGAGCATCGGTCAGGAGATTCTCAGATCGGGGGATTCTTCGCATCTTAACCTTGTCAAACTTACTAATCAAGTGATGCACCTCTGAGAGATAAGCCTTCATGCTTTCTTCCTGGGCTTGGTATGTTTCATTTAAATGATTTACCAAGAGTTGTGAATCATTACTGGTGATGATTATACGAACCCCAATCTCTTACACTGTTCTTAATCCTACCAACGAAGCTTTATATTTTGCTTTATTATTAGTTACAAGAAAAAGGAATCTTAAAACATACTTAACTTCTTCTTTTTTTGGGCTGATTAATATGATGCCAGCTCTTCTACCACTTTGATTGTCTAATACATCAATCTATAGATGCTAGACGAGGGCCCTGTCCGGGTCAGGATGATACCAAGGCTTCATGGTTAACAAAAGAGGTATTGAAGCCAACCCAAGAAAAATATCCTAGATTTGAAGACTCCTAAGATGCTGAAGGAGCTGCAGAAGTTGAAGGGGAAGTTAATAGCCTTAAGTTATTTCATCTCTCAACTCACTGACAAGTGTTATCCTTTTTTTAGAGCTATAAGAAAGGGCAAGGGCATGATGTGGGATGAGGAATGGGAAGAATCATTCAAACAGCTCAAAGATTATCTGGCTTCCAACTTATAGCTAGTCAGCCCTTCGTTAAAGGAAACACTTTATCTCTATCTTGCTGACAATGAGCATGCAATCATCTCAATTTTGGTGGAGGAGGATGCCCAAAAGATACAGAGGCCAATATACTGCACTAGTAAAGCTCTGCTAGATGTTGATTTACGGTACTTGGCACCAGAGAAGCTGTCCCTGGCACTCGTCGTAGCGGCTAGGAGGTTGTGGCCTTACTTTTAGGTCCATCCTATAGTAGTACTGACAAGCCAGCCACTCTAATACCAAAAGAACACTTCTCAGGGTTGAACCTCAGTTGATACTTCCTGAGAAAAGAGAAAAGCTTGCTCCAACTGGTGGGGGTGGTCTACAGCTCTAATAGACTGTGAAATCATATCGTCCACATAGACCTCTATAGAATTTCCTATTAACGACTTGAAGACTTTGTTTACCAATCTCTACAAGGTGGCCCAGGCATTCTTTAACCCAAAAGGCATGACTTTGTAGTTATATAATCCCTGGTCAGTGATGAAGGTTGTCTTTTCTTTGTTAGGGAGATGCAGTGGTATCTGGTTATACCCCGAGAAGGTATCTATGAAGCTTAACAACTCGTGCCCTGATTAGTTTAATTTTATTAAGGTTTTTCAACTTATATTTTGTTTTTTTTTTTGAGTTATTTTAAGTTATTTCAATGAATTTGTGGTTGTTTTGGTGTTGTAAGGCTTAAATTCTAAAAATAAAAAATGTGCATTTTGGATCATTTCTGCTCAGTTTTTGTGCATTGGCCATAACTTTCCATAGAATGCTTGGATTTTGCTGATTCAAATCTAGTTAGAAATAGAACAAAAAGTTCTAAAACTTTTATGAAGAAGTCAAGTTCATTTGAGATTTTCATCATTGTTAAAATAGGGATGTAAGTGGACAGACTATGCTGGAAAATAGAAAGCTCGGCGCTGCAACACCCAGGATGCCCAAAAATAGAACCATTGGTGTTGCAGCATCCCACTACAGTCTTAAACATACTGATTTACACAGTTTTTGACTCCCTTTTCTGTTTTTTCCCTTTTAACCCTAGGGTTCTCCTGGTTATAAAAGGGGGACATATTTGGGACTTGAGAAGAGATTTTTGGCACATCTTGGAGGCTAGAAAACACTCAAAACAACTTTGGATTCAATAAAAAAGCAAGAAAATTTAAGATTGAAGACTAAAGACTAAGAGTTTTTCTTTCTCTCTCTTGTATTCTCTTAGTTTAATTATTGAAAACCATGAGAATTACTATAATTATTTTTAATTTATTTAAACTCATGTTAGGTTAGATCTTTAATCTAGAGGATTGATGTAATCTATTATTGAACTCATTTTAATTGTCATATATGATTATTTAATGAATCGAATGATGTTTATTCATGTTGTTTGATGCTTAATGCTTCTAAAATCACTGATCATGATTTGGATGATTATAAATTTGAATCTTAGGACTGAGAGAGCGGGATTTAGATTGGACCATGAACAACATGACTAGGTTTGTCAATTAATCGGGAGACGATTGAATTCCTGAAAAACTTTTGAAAAAGATTAGAGATTAATGCGTTTCTCAATTTAATTAAAAATAAGGATATTACAGTTAGATTGAGAGATAGATTCTCTTGTCTTGGGAGGGCAGTGAATACATAATTTTAGTTTTATAAACTTTATTTACTTGGATTGCTTGAGTATGTTTTTATCATTAAATTTAGTTTATCATTATTTAATTCTTGATTAATTTAAATAGATTCTTTCTAGGTTGGTTTTCTATATTAAACTTAGTGTTAATTCCATTATAAGCATTAATAGAATTACATATTCCCTGTGGAGATGATACCCTACTTACCTAGGATTATGACTTGATACCGTACACTTACGGGTAGATTTTGCACGTTAAGATTAATATGAACAAGTTTTAGGCACCATTGCCAGGGAATATAGTTTAATTTCTATTAATACTATAACCAAATTAATACTAGTTTTAATCTAGATTTTTTTTTATTTTTTTACTTTCATTGTTTTTTGTTTTGTTTTGTTATTTTATTTCAGGTTTTATGCGTCAATCTCGTAGTAGTGAGCGTGTTGAATTTGATCCAGTGATAGAAAAGACGCTTAAAGACATTTGAGCAGCTCGTGAAAGAGATGAGAACACTATTACTGAGGACAACGAAGATTGTAGGCCTATTCGTGAATTTTCTCGCCCAATGGTGAATGATAACTACTCAAGCAATGCTCCCCAGACAATCAATACCAACAACTTTGAGTTATAGCCAGCATTGATCAGTATGGTGCAGCAAAATCAATTTGGAGGATCACCGGTGGTAGTTCCCAATATTCACTTGACGATGTTTTTAGAGATGTGCGATACTGTGAAGATGAATGGAGTACTTGAGGATGCTATTAGACTCCGTCTTTTCCCATTCTCACTAAGGGACAAGGCGCGAAGTTGGTTACAAACTTTACCGC
>JAVXUL010053470.1:0-10501 GCA_035590515.1 Trichilia minutiflora
ATATGACTCCAGCAGCACCACAGATTATAGATAAAACCCTCTATCTGAGTATATAAGTAATCATATAACATTATCAATTTAAATCCCACAAACCAACATAAGAAATAACAAATGAGACAGGTACTTTAAACATACCTGAATTTGCTTTAATGCAGAACATTCTATGCAAGTTTCAATTTCCCGAAACTGTTGCATTATTGGCATCATCACCTGTTCCAGGCTCACTTGATGGTTCTCATCTCTTAAATCAAGCTTACAACCCACCACTATAACTGGCACTTTCACCTACTCACAAAATTCACATATACTCATTAGAAAGCATAATAATGCTGGAAACAAGATAGTTCCATAAATCAAAGCTGACAGAAGTTTAGTGAAAAAATTAGTCCATTAGTCATGCTGCCAGAAGTACAAGATTGATGCATTTAACTGTATGAAGTGTATTCTTCTCACGAATATAATATCCTTAAACATGTTTTCCAAATAAGCAACAGTCCTGAGAGGAAAACTGCAAGAATTAATGTATACGAAAGTTAGAAACCTCTAATCGGCGAAGTTCTGGAAGCCAGAAAGTACTCAATTCATCAAGGGTCTCGGGCCTATCACATGCATAAGTAAGCACCACCGCATCAGCCCGCCTCAGCTCCTCACCTAGTTTACCTCTATCCTCCAAACTGATAAAAACAGAGAGAATGAAACATATCCAAAAGTTAATACAACTACCAACCGGCACAAACAACACCATATTCACTTAAAAGTTGAAGAAAATAAATTTAACAACAAAAATATAAATATTTACACATAAGGACCTTGAAGAAGTGTCAATGATAGTGATGGGAACATGATCGGGATAGAAGTCCTCTGGCAGCCTGGTGGGTGGCAACACTGGTGGAACATTGGCTGGAAACGTATCCGCGGCAGCGGTCACAATCAAGCCCGATTTTCCAGTACCCTTCTCTCCGCATACAACAATTCTAACACCAGTTTTACCGCCCGGACCAGCATTTGTCACCGAAGCTTTTGCCATCTAACAGAAATTGTAAACATTAATAAAAAATACAATACTTAACAAAATAAATTAATGCAATAGCACAAGAATAAATAACCCAGTTTTAGAAGTTAAAGAATCGGATAAATATAGATAAGAAATTAAATATCAAGCAGTTGAAAATAAAATAACTAAATATTGAAAAAACATTTATAAAAAATATGGCAAAAATCATTTCTTAAAAAATTACTGTTAGAGCTAAGATTTACATTTTATGACGAAACTGAAGCAGAATAAACATGAAAAAAATTATAATCCCGTAAAATGGACAATAATGAAATTGTCTTCTCTGACGAAATTGAAGAGATGAAGAGTAAACAGGACAAGTTAGGGATTGTTTAACAGTCGCGACCACTAGTGCAGGGGGCAAAGCGTAAAAACACGTGCGTTTGGGAGGCTGAAAGAGATGAAGCAACGGAAAAGCAGGAATAAAGCGAAAATGAAAAGCCCTAGATGGATTGGCGACTGGGGAGTCCAGGTTTAGTGAAGATCGCGATGGCAAAGTTGTAAATAACCTGCAGCTGGAGTGATGAAAAAGCAGAGCTCGTTAGGCCCCCGGAAAGCACTAGATCTCGGGAGTACGAGACGACGGTGGTGGCGGTAGCGGTGGCGGTGAAGTTATTCAGAGCAAATGCCAAGAAGTTTCGAAATTTGAGTGTTTTTGAATTTTTGCAGGTTTTTTATTTTTTATTTATATCCATATAAATATATATATATATGTTTGAATAATAACAAGTGGGTCATTAACTTTTAATGTTTTCACTAAATAATGAGATATTTATCCTTTCAAATCAAATAGATCCCTAATCCCTTTCGAAATAACTGGACTACTACCATTCGGCGTTTATGCACTCTTTCTTCTGCAGTGCAATGACTCCAAATTCAAAGGTTGTTAACTTGTTAAGAATAATTTGGTCATTTCACTAGCTTTAAGGATCTACTTGATATAAATAACAAATTGTATACTTATTTGTGAAAAAGTAGAGACTTGGGAACCGTATGTTTTTATTCTGTATATTTTCTTTTAACGGCTGTGAGTAGGGCAAGGGTCCTCGATTGGTATTCTGAACCGTTCCGCGGAGTTAATACAGTGGCCATTTTATTTCTGTGTGGAAAAAAAAAAAAGATCTGAAATTTTTTGTATTTAAAATAATAATTTTTATTTAATTTTAATGATACTATCCAACATTTTTCTAAATTTATATTATTTTAGGGTAAAATTCAAGAACCTTGATTGACTAATTGAATTTTATCATATTTTAAATTCAAATGATTTTAAATTTGCTATAAACCTATTTAAAATTTTTACAACTGAGTTATTTTTCATAAATAAAATAATAATTTATATAATTTATATATTATTTTATATATAAATTAAAATATTACTTTAGATTTTTAATATTGTTTAATTTTTATTAGAAAACTTCCATATGATTTGTACTCTTAATTTGAGTTTGCTTTTTAAAAAGAAGATCGATAATGAAAGATAAAGCAATTAATTGGTTATACCAATAAATGTAAATTGAAATTATTTGAGTAGAGTTATTTTTAACTTAAATTTATTGATTTAATTATAAATATAAATTTTAGTTATTAAATTAAAAATTAATATTTAATAATTATATTTACTATTAAATTTAGCATAAAATTAATAAATTTGTATATAAAATTAAAATAAACAATTTAAATCAAAACAACCCCACTCAACTTAAATTTTTTAGTGATTTGAAAATTATATTTTTAATGTGCATAATTAGTAAATAAAAAAATATTAAAAGTTATATTTTTTAATATATTAAAATTTATTATTAATTATTATATTAAATTCTAAAAATTATTATAAATAATAAATATAAAAATATTTAAAAATACATACACTCATTAATAAAATGGTAGATGAACCGTTGGAACCTTTACATTAATTTAGAAGGATTTTAATAAAATTGGAAAATTAAAAAAAATTTAAAGTTACATCAAGGAACTTTAACTATTAGAAAATAACTAAAATGGCATTCATTTATTTTTATAACATAATTTTTAAATTATTTAGTATTATTTATAAAAGATATGAATGTCCACTCAAGCGCGGGCCCTGCTTCTTGACCCATTAATAAATTTGAATTGAAAGATGGGCCTCCAACTCACAATTATCAAAATTGGACCAATAATAGCTTATATGGTCAAAACATGTTAACAAAATATTAATTTAAATTTGTTATTTAAAAATTATTTATCTAAATATAATTATACGGTGAATTTTATTTAAATTATTTTATATATATTTATATATAAATATATATAATTTTAGAAATTATATATTTAAATATAAAAATTTAAATTTTTTTTAATACCATGCACATCCAATACCTTCCCATCTCCCCTTTGATACATTAAGATAAATAATTAAACAAACTTACCTTTTATTAGACATAGATTAGTATTAATAAAACAATGATTTGTGTGCTATTTTTTTTTTTAATCCAAAACTTCCCATACTCAATTATCATTATATCATTCAGTTATCTATAAAATTAGATATTCATTTTCGTATAATTCGTGATAATAGATCACATAATTCTATCTTTAATTATACATAGCAATCATTCGTAATGATATCAAATAAAAAAATAAATTAAAATTTTTATTTTAATACATTAATTAAATATTTAAAGATTCAAATATTTGTAAGATTCAAAGTCTAGATATTAAGCACAATATCTTAAATCCTTACTCATCCAGTCGGATGTGTGTGCTGTTATTTATTACAAGTAATTGCCCATAATAATTGATTTCTAATAATTATCATTAATAAAAGTTTTATTTTTTTAAATAAAAATATTCGAGTCCCCCTGTTTATATTTGTCACTTGTGGAAAAAGGCATGTTATGAAAATATTAAAAAAAAAGAGGAAATTATAAATTATTGTTCCCAAAATATTAAATAGATTTATAAGCTATGATTTCCAGTTGATCAGTTTCACGGCAGTCTGCAGAGGCCACGACGACATAACATCGAAATTCGTATTTGCCGTCCCATAAGAAGCAAAATCCGAAATGGAAACGAAACCGAAAGATAAAAAGGAGGTATCGCATTCAAATTCCTAACAAAACGCCAAATCCTAGTAACAACATTTACGCAGAAACTTCGTTTTCTTTCCCATACCTACACACTTCGTGTTCAATTCCTTTCTAGCTATAAACATAGAGCGTACGAACTTTTTGATCTCACCAGGTCTCTCTCTCAAATATATACATACGCGTGATTCGGTTTGTGAGAAATTTAAGTTCTTTATTCAGTAAATATGGGAGTTGATCTTGAATCTTTGTCGGAGGCAACTTCCGGCGCTATAGGATCCCTGTTGAGCACGACGATCTTGTACCCGCTTGACACATGTAAGACCAGGTATCAGGCTGAGGTGAAAGCTCATGGACAGCAAAAATACAGGTTGCCCATCTCTTTTTTCTATTTTGTTTTTTAAATTTTTTCATCATTTTTTTACTTGATCTATGTTTTTCTTTTGTGATCGTGGTTAGTCGTTGAAACAGGAAAGGGGTTGCTTTTAGAAGGTTGTAGGAAGTGTTTCGTTTGGATTGTTTCATACTTTGTTGTTAATGCTGATCGATAAGCTACTTGTATTATTTCAAGATTGTTAAATATTTTATTTGTGATCTGAAAGAAATAGTGTTTTAATGGTTGCTTCTTCGCTGAATATACAATTTAGTATTATTGTTTTCACTGCTGAATTATATAGACGATTACATGGTAGAGTTTGTTTCGAAATATTTGTTTCTTTGGCTTCATATGTCCCTTGTGCTGGGATGTCTCGGAAAAAAATATTGGTTAATACAATTTGCATTCTTTATAATGTTGTTAATTGGTAATTGGTATGGTGGTTATACATGCGGGTGATATAAAGATATAATGGCTCAAGATTCCCCAGAAATCTTGGATGTCGGAAAGGTTTCTTTGGAATAGTTAGTCATCAGATGTTGGATTTAATTTTAGTTGTGAATTTTGACTCAATGCGTTTGATTTTGTTCTTATTATTCTAAAGGGTGTGGATAACTGTTTCACCATTGGTGTGATGCCATACAGTTGTCATATTTTGCTAACTTTAACGAGAATTGTTCCTTGTAATGTGTTTATTCTCTGGTAAAATCATTGAACGTTACTCTAATGTAATTTTTGAAAATTTAACAAAGCTGTGCTATGATCATCTCGACTCTGCGAGTTCTGGCCTAAGCATGGTTTCCTGAAATTTTATTATTCCTGTTGCATTGCCACCTTGTATTTCCTTTTCTTTTCTAAAACGATATGTTTTCTCTGATGGCTAAGGGCATGGATTTTACTTGCAGTTCATTTGGTTTAATTTTTCTCTTGGCTCTTGTAGGAACCTATCCGATGTTCTTTGGGAAGCTATATCTAACAGTCAGGTTGTTTCGCTATACCAGGGCCTGGGAACAAAAAACCTGCAGTCCTTTATTTCTCAGTTTGTCTACTTCTATGGGTACAGCTACTTCAAAAGGTTATATCTGAGTAAGAGTGGTTCCAAATCGATTGGAACAAAAGCAAACTTGATTATTGCAGCTGGTGCTGGTGCTTGCACTGCCATCATCACTCAGGTGAGAGAACACTTTTGGCAAGCTCCTCTGCTTTTGGTTGAGATCCTTGGCAAAATTTCTTGTCATGAAATTTTCAGTTGCTGTTTCAGGTTCTCTATCATCCTGCAAAACCACACAGTCTACATATGTTCTTATTCTTAATTTGACCTTTGACTACATTTTTTTCTACTTGTGTAGCCCCTGGATACGGCCTCTAGGATGCAGGCAAGTGCTTTTAGAACATCCAAAGGGCTTTGGAAGACCCTAACGGAGGGTGGTTGGAGTGATTCGTTTGATAGCCTTAGTATCTCTCTTTTGCTAACCTCAAATCCCTCAATTCAGGTACACAACTTGACTATATATTTTAACTTCAAATATGTACCAACTCAAAGTCAAAATACAACTTGGATTATGTTGTCAATAGTTAGTTTCCTTCCACTTGTGACATGTGAACCAGATTGAGAATAGAGTTATTCTATTTCTCTGCAGTATACAGTGTTTGATCAATAGCAATTTATTTCTTTGTCAAAAAATAAATTGGCATGATAAATTTTATATTCTTTCTTTTCATTTCTTTTCCTCTTCTTTTGGTAAAATAGAAATTTATATGCGTTTGATTTTATTATTCTTTTGATACGAAATGGATACAAATATGTTAAAAAATTTAGGAAAGAGATACATAGTTATTGCACAAGCAGATCACTTGACACTTGTCCTGCTATTGATTGATAATAGCTACCCAATTGTTAAGAATAAACTAAAAAAAAAATCTCTATGCACTTATCTATTCCATTAAAATGCACAATCAGATTAAAAGTTTATCACACACATGTTTAAAATTGTAAATTCCGCATACCTATTTTCTTTTTGATTTAAATTCAAAAATATATATGAAATGTAACATCTAGTTTGCATTGTCAGATGATCCATTACATGTGTTATAGCTTTTTTAACTTTGAAAAAATATACTTTCAAATTTGTTATAGATGTCTAACGGTGATAGTAGTGACGATGAGAAAGAGATATTGTCTATTGGTTTGGTCAGCTGTCCAACGAGAGGCTTTACAAAGAAAAGTAGAAATATTGTAATGAATTTAATTTTAATTTCTTTTTTGTTATTGTATATTGGATGATTGAAACATTATATTAAAATATTAAAAATTTGGATGGAAATGAATATGAAGATCAATGTGTTGAAATATTGTTATAATATTTGTAATTTATAATTTTTAATAAAATTTTTAGTTGATTTTGTTTATTTTCTATAAGAATGTTATTAATATTCGCTTAATATATAGATTTTAAAAATATAAATTCTAAAAAATAAATTTTTAATAATTATAAATATTATCATATATTTGTGATAGAAATTTTATCATATATATATGATAAATTTCTATCACATATTCTTGATAGAAATGTATCACAGATTTATGATAAAATTTATTACCATGTTATCTAACACGTTGATAATATAATATGTCATGTAATTCGTTACGTAAGCAACATAAATTGTCACATTATTTGATACGTAAGTAATATAAACGGCCATATTAATCGTCAAGTAAGCCAATAATTGTCTATGTCATTTGTTACGTAAGTTAATTTATTTGCCACATCCCGCTACCTGTAAAATATTCTTTCACTAATTAATGATAGAAATAGTTTGTGACAGATTATTTTTTATCACCTTATAGTGGCTTTAACTTTGATTATAGAAAATTTTTTATCACAAAACATGTTTAGTGACAAAATTTCACTGTCACCAAAAGTTATTTTTCTAGTAGTGTATCCAGATAATTCATTTTAAGGTTAAATCAAATTATCAAAATCATTCCCTACGGATGGGTATTAATTGAGCAATAATATCACAAAGTAGACATATTAAATACCGTAAGAGAATATTATGAAATGATATTAGTATGAGTGACAATAAGAGTCATATTATAAAGATATTAGTATGGATTAATGATTAGAAAATTATTTTTAAATGTAACTAAAAAATAAAGAATTATTAAATAAAATAATTAATAAATCAAGAGAATACATATATATATTCATTTTTCATTATTAAAGTTATGGATAAACTTGAAAAGCTTAAATCTCTCTCTCTCTCCTAAAATTTGGCTACGGTGAAAAAATACACAAGGAAGGTGTTAATTGAAGAGGTTTCATAGTTTTTAAGTTTAAATTCATCAAATCATCAAGTTAGGGAGGTATTCTACCAAAACTCTAATTTGTTTTTCATGTATATATTATAATAAATGTTAAATCAAGCATGAGATGCTCGGAGAAAATTTTAATTTGTTGCATGATTAAGCCATAAATTCCTTTATTAACTAAGGGTAACTAGGCCAAATAGAGGTGTTTATATGCCAATATCTTGAGCAATAAGTTGATTGGAAGGTTAGGATGTTGACTTCAATGGTAGCCATCATAGCAAAAAAGGGTAAGAAATGGTAGACAAAAAATTGCATGAAAAATTTGGAGACCATAAATGGCAAAAATGCTGGCCCCCGCCCCGCTACTTTCTAAGATCTTATCTGTCCAGGAATCCTCAAGCAACTATAACACCATAAATAGCTTATCCCTTACCAACTTTTGTATCATTGTTAGCTCGTAACTATCGTCTGAATTCTTGATCCACCATGGTAGTAGTAGATGAAGCTTTCATTCAATCCCCAGAACACAGGCCTAAACACTCATTCACTGAAGCTGAAGGCATACCCTTAATCGATATCTCAGTCTTAAAAGACCCTGAAAGTAACCTTGATAGCCTCGTTTCAGAGATTGGGGATGCATGCAAGAACTGGGGTTTTTTCCAGGTAATCAACCATGGAGTTCCCCTGGAAAAGCGACAAAAAATAGAAAATGTTTCGAGAAAATTCTTTGCACAGCCATTGGAGGAGAAGAGGAAGGTGAGGATGGATGTGAAGAAAACTCTCGGGTATTACGATACAGAGCATACAAAAAACGTTAGAGATTGGAAGGAAGTGTTTGATTGTAGGGTGCAGAATCCTACGTTTGCACCAGCTTCGCATAAGCCTGATGACAAAGAAATAGTGGAATGGCCTAATCAGTGGCCTGATTATCCTCCGGAATTAAGGTAATTCCCTTTTTCGGTTGCATAACTCGTTGTATAGATAGAAAAATATAATCGATCATCAAATATGTTATTATTAGTACGATTACAATCGAATTGGTCTGTGGTATTTTTGTCACAATATTCAGAAATAATCATCGGTGCTAATGTTTTAATAATCAAATTAATGTTACCTTAAATAATGAAGTCATCAAACCAAACAATTAAAGAAGATAAACTATATGTCATACTATTTAAAAGACACGACACCCTGTGACTGTTTTTTTTTTCACTAAAGTCACCTTTCTCTTTAATATTTTTTTTCTAATATGGTAAGTAAAAATCCTTAAGTGGCATATGTGTACTATAAAGATTTAATATGATTAATTTTCTATTAATTTATTAAGAGGAGTATTTTAGGTATTATAATATTGATGGATGTTTATGACAACATCCATCAATTGAATGTTGTTTTAAAAATCTAAAAGAATTAGTTATCTCTCCACCACTTTAGACTTATTTAGTTTCCATCCAATTAATGAAAAAACGAAAAGTGTGGTTGGAGGGAGAAACCCAGTTTTAAATCTGAATACAGTAAAGAAACTAATTGATCGTTTTTTATATGAAAGATCTCACCAAAATTATTGTTATAAAATCATATACGCTTTCTAAAATTATATGATAGTGGAAGATTGATTGTTCTAGATCTGAGGATTTATGTTTATGCTTAAATTTATGTAATAATATTTTGTAACATTTGGTATCAATGCAAGGTTAAGAACAATTAATCTCTCTATTATGATAATTAATTATAACAACGGTAGTCTCCTTATTTTTATAATGAAATTGGCGAATTCATAGTCGTTTGACTTATATTATATATAATGAATGAGTGCATCGTTTGACGAATTCATATAAAGAATGAGTGCATTGTTAAAAGCTAATATTATATTATTATTCATTATAATGAGTTTAGTTTCCCATGATGCTGTTATACTACATTCATTATGATTGGTATCTTTTCATGGTCATGATTCCTATTGCAGATTTATTATCTTGATAGGATTGATGTTGGGATTTATATAATGTTGACACATTTATTGCTGTTTAATTCTACAGATTTATAAATAATTTAATACAAAAAATTTAGATTTATTTTTATTTTATTATGATTTAGAAAATTATATATATTATGCATACATTTGTTTTGGCTATAATAGATTATTATTATTATTATTATTATTATTATTATTATTATTATTATTATTGAAAATAGATAGTGTATACATCATTAAGGATTCAAAAAAAAAATTCAATTTGATATCCATATTATATTTAATTTGTTAATCACTAAAGTGATCAAATTAGGAAGTCTTTATAGATATCAAATTAAGTGAAATTTAATTACTCATGAATATGTGATCTACTAATGAGATATATTGATACTAATATTATTTAATCATGAGTAATTCATATTTATTGATTATAAAATATTTAAGGATCACCCAAAGGTTGATTAATCATTTTATATTCTTGAACATTATGTTAGCCAATTATTATACTTGGTTAGTGATGGCCCAGTAGGCAAACCAAGAGGGGGGTGAATTGGCTTTTAAAAAAAAATTTAAAACTAAATGAATGAAAATGATTAATCCAATAAAAATGCTTTGCAAATATTGATAAAGTAATAAACTATTTAAAGCATATACAAAGCAGTAAATAAAAGATAGAGAGAGAGAGAGAGTTGCAAACTCAGATTTTATAGTGGTT
>JAVXUL010053491.1:0-10500 GCA_035590515.1 Trichilia minutiflora
ATCTACTTGCTTTTAAAGCATCATTGGTTCCATAGAAAGGAACACTTCCAAGTTGTCTCACTTTCTTGATCAATTTGGATAACTTTCTCATTAGTAAAGATGATTTAGCTTGATTCAGATCTGGCACTAAATTCTATGCACTCATAAATTCCATGAATGTGCTCTACGTCTCCTATGACCAAGGGAAATGAGCATTCCCTTCAGGATTCTGCATCTGTGACGGAGGATCCACAGGAATTTGCTCCTACTCATAAGTAGATGGTAGAGTATGAGATGATACCTCCTGATCATCTCTAATCGCGATATTCCTTTGAGGTCTACCTCTTTTCCTCTCAAGTCGTGACGATATTCTATACAAAAATCAACATAAATCATATCAAATTATAAAACATAACTGACTTGACTCAACCTATGGTCCACTGATATATTCTCATTGAAATCATCAAAATCTGAAAATCTTTAATAGTCAAAATCAAGAGAGTTCAAAAATAGATAATACAACTCACTCGCAAACCAAAAGTTCTGATACCAATAAAATTATCATGCCCTGACCCTAGTCGATCACGTGATAATCGTCATGAATCCTAAGAATACATCATATCACTTAGAATATACCCCTAGGACCCGTAAGACATTAGTACCTATTTTTAAACTTATTTTCAAATAAAATAATATAAAATAGAAGATTTTCAATCATACAAGTATCGACATCTATATTTTCTCAAAATACATTATAAAATATTCTTTGCCAAGCCAAATATATCAAATCACTTCATTACAAATATTTTTACGTACAGTGGATCATAATATAAAAACCTAAGTCGAGTACCTAAAAAACTGTGCTAAAGTTTTGCTTCAGCTATGCTATGCCGCGTCTGACTACACTAACCTGAAATGGGAAGTGAGGGATGAATATTTGGAGAAATACTCAATGAGTAGATAAATACACAAAAACAAAAAAAACAGAGGCCCATACATTGATTACGAAAAATTCTCGTAATCATAAAATCAAGTATAGTAAAATATGGCATTATATATATGTCTAAAAAATCCATATGATATCAAATATGTATACCCCTCAGTCTATAGAATCCCATCCACTCCCTCAAAGTTGTATGGTTAATCCGTAACCCTGGTTGGGGATGTGTGCCTATATGTAATATCCCTCGATCTATAAGATCCCATCCACTCCCTCAGAGCTGTATGGCTGATCCGCAATCCTGGTTGGGATACTATCATATCAGTATAAGACTAGCATGCTTTAACCTAGACATGTGGATTCCACCCATCCCACCTAGGATTGTATGGCCAATCCACACTCTTGGGTCTATTGGATTCCACCCACTCCATTTGAGCTGTATGGATAATCCTTATCTATATATAGTTAATAATATGGCACACAAAATCATAAATCAATCTCAATGGCCTATCAGGATAAATTGAGTAACTGGTGACTCATAAGGCCAAAACATAAAACAAGTATGGCATCTTGGCCATTATACTCAACTATACCACATTCACACACATATATAAAATTGGTCTCTAGCCTCGAAATCACAATATCAATATATTCATTAGGCCTTCGACCTCACATTCATGGTAATTTAGGTTTCATAACAAACCTATCTATATCATAAATAAGGGCCCAACCCGGCCACCATACAACAACATACATCTAATGCCTCCTCATTTCAGTTATACAAATACACATTCACATGCTGTCATCTCTAGCATTATAGTTATTCAAAAATAATATAAAGCAAGGTGAAGGGAAAGGAACGTATCAACTCGCAGTTTTGGGATGGAAAACCACCCTCTCGATATCCTCTTTACGGTAGAGATCCTCCTATCTTAGTTATCGCACCTAGATATAATACAAACACAGATTCAATAATCTGTCATAATGTGCATGTATGATGCAATACATGCTCATACTACTCTTACACTCCTCTCTCTCTCTCTGCACTTTTTTCTCTCTCTTTACACATATAACCCTACGAAACCCCGCTCTATAAATAATTTCTCATCAATTCTAACACCATTAGCTATCAAAGCCCTCTAATTTATTGATATCGATGATAAACAAAAAAATCCTCAATTTTAGGGTTTCATAAACAGTACCTGATTTATACATTCTTAGATCTATGCGAAATAGTAGCTCAAAATAGAGAGATGAGGTGAGGGATCAGCTTATTAGAACTGATAGGTGAGTTTAGAGCCCCTTTTTGGCTTGAATCTCTCTTTAATTACTGTTCATTATGAATCCTCTCTTCACGAATCCTCATGATCCGACGGGTAAAACTCTGATCAAAGGAGATTTCTTTGTTCTGATATTGGTTCTCAATTTATAGGAACTGAAATGATGAAGTTTTATTAAGAAATAAGAGAGATCAGTTTTTATAATTGAGAAAGAAAGGTTTCTGTCGAAAATGAAGAGAGAGAGAGAGTGAAAAACTGAAATGGATGAAAATAGGCTATGAAATCGCTCAAAGGTGTCGATACTTTTCAAAATGTATCGATACCTTTGACTTTTTGTCTCTAATATATCGATACCTTTTTCAAATGTATCGATACGTTTCTCTATTTATTATTTATTAAGTCTATAAGGTGTCGATACCTTCCTCAACGTATCAATACGTTTCATCACAAACTGACTTCATCTCCATCACAAATGTGTTGATACCTTTGCCAAGGTATCGATATGTTTGGCACTTTTATAACTCATAAAGCTTGTAACGTATAGATACGTTTAGCCCGTCATTATTTATCATACCTTCAATGTATCGATAAGTTTGGCCCACAACTCAAAAAAGTATCGATACCCTTCTTCAAAGGTATTGGCACGTTTGGCCTCACCCTCAATGTATTGATACCTTTGAAGAAGGGTATCGACACCTTTCTGAGTTGATTCGCAAAGATATTGATGCCTTTGCCTCATCTTCAACTTCTGAGGACTGTTACTTTAAATGGCCATAACTTTTGGCTCGAATATCGTCATAGAACCCATAATATATCAATGAAAAGCTCTCTCTGAGCTCTACAAAAATAATAATTTTTTTTCAATTAAAGATGATTTTGGGATAAAAAATCTAGTTTTTTCTCATAGACTCGTATTATTTACCACACATCTTCTTTCAAAATGATTTCAAGTTATCACACCCTCTCGCACATAATCTAAATACTAATATATGCACGTAAACTCATGAGGGATTTACAATTATGCCCATAACCCTAAGGGACAGGTTTCACAAATATTCTATTAATATTAAAGAATATAAATGAAATTAATTAAAAATTGATTAAAGAAGGTTTAATTAGTTTTAGAACAAGTTTAATATTAACAATTTGATGTGGAGAAACTTATCGTTTTGCACTTAACTATTACAAAGTTTGTTGGATAAGTTTTAGGACTTATTTGTCATTGACTCATATGACAGAGACATTTAAGTTAATTGTGCAATTATATAAATAAAGGTCTTTTTTTATTTTTCTTTGTTTTTTAAAGCCAAAATTAACAAAATTATCAAAGTTCTATTCTCACTCTTACACGACCAAAGAAAGATGAAGTATCTTGGGTTTGAATTCTTAGAGACTCGTTATTTTACAAGTTAATATTCATCAAAATATCACTAAAGGCTAGTGATTCTTTAATTCATTTTGATTATTTTGCAAGATTAAACCCTGAGTATTTATTAATGGAGATTAAAACCTATATGACATTTGAGCATGATTACCAATCTTTCAAATGGTATCAGAGCTTAATTAGGTTGTATATTTTCTTGTATAATGCTTATTTAATGCTTGGTTATGGTTGAATCTGATGACTAAAGTTTGTAATGGCTGGTGGAAGAAATTAGGCTTTTTGTTTCGTAATGCTTCTTTCATAGAGCAGATGATAAATAGTTTATTATCTTTATAATTTAATTAAATTTAATGAATCATATGATGATGTTAATACCATGGATGAATTGATTTCATATAATGAAATATTTAGAATATGAAAAACCTTCTTGATGTATTCAGCCATTATGATGTTCATGAACAAATGTTGTGTTGTCATATAATGATGCAATGATTAGGTTTAATTTCATTAGATGAAATTTTATCAACATGAAAAATTCATCGAATAGTTTGGCCATATATGATCATAGAACAAATATTGTGTTTTTGATGTATTCAATGCATAAATGTTATATTTTGATGAATTCACGTATAGTTTAATTATTAAACATGATAAATGATTATAAACAATGATGTTTAATTGTTGAGCATGATGAATGATCAATGATTAGTATGATTAAGTGTTAATTATGATTAGATGATCATTAGAGATTGCTTAGATTTCTTGGCCATTAGGGAAGAATGCTAATTAATAGTTAATTTTCATTAGTTGCTTGATTAGTGCTTAATTCATGAGATGCGTTGGTAATTTAGGCTAAAATCTAGTGTTAATCAGATTAATATTAGATTAATTTCCTTAATGACTTATTAATTAATAAGATTAATTAAGTTAGTAAGTATATATATGCATTATGTGATAATCAAAGTCTTTAAAATGATTACGTTTCTTTAACTTGGAAGTTTAAGTGAAAAATAAGTTAACCTAAAAATACTAGTTAAACTAATTTTCAAGTAACGACGTTACTTGTTTAACAAGTAATGTTGATCAAGTGAAGTGATTCAATTACTTGAATATTAAGTAATAAGCTGAACCAATAACACTATCATTTATCGAATAAATAATGTAAACCAAACATACAATTTGATAAATTGAATTATTAATGTGTAATGCTCGGTTCACTATAATGGATAGGTATTCATTTTAGAGATAGCACTACAAATCCATTTAGCCATTTTTGCATACATATTATGGTGTTGGTGAATTAGAATTTTATTTTTGAGGTATTATTAATAAGTGAGGGAACAAAGAACGTTAGGATAAGGTTTAATGTAGCTAGTGGTAATGGGACATAAGTGCTTAAAAATTAATTTGTTTGTAAATTCAAACTATAAGCCATATTGGTGAGTGATGTGTAGGAAATTGATTGATTTATTTTTTTATTTTTTTATTTTATTTTCTTAATATGTGATAATGATGCAAACGTGGAAGCTTAATAAATTGACAATATACCCATTTACCAATTAAAACACTTGAAATTTATTTCAATTACAAATCAAAGAAGGTGAAAAAAAAAAGGTTAGGTGGTAAATGGTTATTAATTTGGATATTAGGTGTTATGTTTTGAGTAAACCCAATTGTATAAAATCCTTTTTGCATATCATTATTTAATTGGGCGGAAAGGAAAATTTAATTAATAAAAGATAAAAGAGGGAAAGGTGGTAAAAGAATGTTGGACCGAACCTGCCTCATTCATTTTATTTTGCTTCAATTCAAATTGAGAGAAAGAACCAAGAACACTTAGGGAACTTGCTGCTGAATGGTGTTGAGTGAGGTAGATTTTGATTCTTTCTATTCTTCTATGTGTGTATCATTCATTTGTTTAATTGATGAATAGGTAAATGAGTTAATGAAAATTGTAACAAGTGTGCATGAATCTGAAAGTAGGTAGAATTTTCTGTGAAGAATTGAATATATGTGTGTGCAAACATATGATTATATGGCTGTTTGTTTGATACTTTAAGATGGGAAAAAAAATGGAAGCATGAACGAAATAAAATCTGCATGTGAGTGATGATAAGTAGCATTCATTATATTGCATGTAAACATATCTACATATATCTATATATATCTATATATATCTATATCTATATTTATATCTATATCTATATCTATATCTATGGATGTGTACATGTACGAATTTGCGATAGATTGTAAGTTAATTTTTTTTCTTTCTTTTTCTGGGATGATAATGTAAATCCATGCATGTATAAGTGCCAAACTTATAATAGAATCCTTGGAATATATGTTAATGAAATAATAAATAAACGGTTAGCTGAAATGAGTTACTGAAGAAACAAAGAGTGAGCAAGTCATGTGGTTAATTAAAGAATAGGATGTTTTGAGGCCCATAAATAGTAGAGAAAATATTCTTTTCTGACTTTCTAGTTATCAAATTGAAGCGCTAGATGTCTACTTTAATTTGGTTTAAACCTTGTTCAATTCCACTAAGTATTTAGAAAGTTACTACAATTTTCGTAACGCCGTGCAGACTGAGATGGGAATAAGTGATGTCTTAATTTATTTAATTTTTTGTACTGATCTGTACAGTATTTCGGGAAGTATTCTTCAGTAAAATTGTAGCTCTATGTCTCCTCTTTAAAATCTTATAAAGAACACCCAAAACCGATGTGTGGTTCAAAAGTTATCCTAAAAACAACTCATGTTAGTCATTGATTGTGACTTGATGGAAAACCTGTGGTAAGTGAAAAGCATGTTCACATGTTTGCCATTCATTCTTTTTTTTATATATAAATATTACACATTCTTAATACACTAAATTAATGATGTACTAAATTCATACACACCATTCATAATTCATGCCAAGCCGAATTATTGCATGGAAATAGGAATGGAATGCATAGAATGATTGTAATGTGTAATGCCTAGTTTGTGTGATATATATAATATGTATATTAATGAGATAAAATGCATATTAGGTCCAAAGAAGAATTTGGAGGAAAGGTTGGGATCAGAGGCATAGAGTTCCCACTTATTAATAGTTAACATAGGTAAGTAAATAAATAACACAGGTATGATATTTGCAAATGTTGATTATATCCGTGATAACATATGATATGTCTGATGTGCGAATGTGTTAAATAGTAGATGACTTATGATAATCTTGCTATTATTGTGTTGGATTGTGATGTGAGGTGATTGGTATCATTGCAATGGTTAGAGGATTTATATTAATATGCTAACTAGCAGTGTGATATAATGGATATTGTTGCCACTGCTAGAATGTTGATATTGTTATGGTGAGGCTGTGGTTGGGCCGAGTGAGTTATACTCACTGTTATGTGAAATTGAAGTGTTCATTGATTGATATATAAATGTTGACCACATGTATGATTTCAATGATACTTGTTGAGAATTTACTTTATAAAGTGATTAATGACATTTTAGAAATAATTGGAATTTATTTTGTTTGTTTATGATTGTGTGGGGTTACCTAGAGCCATGCTATTAGCTAGGCAAGAGTAATCACCTAATAAGAGGTGGGCCTAATTGATAGCAGAGTATGAGCCAGTTAGGTAAGAGTAATCACTTATTAAGAGGTAGGCCTGATTGGTATGTTGAGATTATTATATGTGGTCAGGTTAGAGTAAATTCTTTTTTAGGAATACCTGACTAGCAGGATCCCCGAAGAGGGACACTGTGTATACATAGCTTGAGATGATCATTTAGGTAAGAGTAATAACCTATTAAGGGGTAGACCTATTTGATCGGTGATATGATATGAGCACAGTCTGGTATTGACTGATGCGTTATCCTGGGATGTGAAAAAGATGCACTGGGTAAAAGTAAAATCCCAACAATTATAACAAACAGGGCCTAAAAGAATAAAAAGTAATAGCAGAGATATTCTTGATATTGACTCTTATAAATGATGTTGTATACTGTCTGCTGACTGATTGATATATTCCTTGTAACAGTTGTGTATATAATAGAAGATTGATGGGGTGATTATATGGTTACTGTTGTTTGATATGTAATATTATCCTGAGTTATGTTCAACTTAAAGTTAGAAATATAATTATATTTTATTTATATGGTGTGTGTGTGTGTGTATATATATATAATAGTTGGTGTACTTATTAGTTTATTTACTTATTGAGTAGGCAGCTCACCCCCATGCCTTTTATTTTTCAGGATCTTAGTCTACATTGTGGGACTTTCATTCCATAGTTTTTGTTAGATAGTCGCTGCATTAAAGGTGGGCCAGAGTTCAGCTAGTCTTAAGTCCCTCTCTCCTAGTTGTACCCTTTTGTTATCCATTGTTATACTTGACATATATGTATATATATGTATGCATGTCACTGTGAGATTTATTTGACTGAAACCTTTTTGGTTTATTTTTATTTCTATATCTATATCTATATCTATATATATATATATATATATATATATACATATATCTACATCTATATCTAGAGAGAGAGAGAGAGAAAGAGGTGTCTAACGGGTCGGGTCGGCCCACGAATCAGCCCGGCCTGGCCCATCAAAAACCGAGCCCGAATTGGTCCGGACTACTGTGCACATGGTTTGGGCCAGTTTCGGGCCAATATAGACGGTCCGGTCTGGTTTCGAAATTCTGAAACCGCAAAATTGGACCGTAACGGGCCCAAAACTATTTTGGGCGTGACGGGTTGGCACCGGATTGAACCGACGGGTTGAACCGGCCCGGATCGCCCGTTCAACCCGGGTAAATTGTTTTTAAATTTTTTTTTTAATTTAAATATTTTTTAAAAATATTTTTATAAATTAAAAAATTAATAAAACCAGAATCGGACCGGAACCAGAACCAAAATCGAATCGGAATCAGAACCGAACCGGAACTGAAATCGTTTGATGAACCGGCTCGGCCCATTACTGTTCTACTTCCGGTTTTGATCCAGTTCCATGAAACTGGAACCGTTTAACCGGCCCGACCCAGATCGTTACTGTTTTTTATCCGGGCCGATTCTAGTTTCATGGAACCGTCGAATCGATTCAGGCCTGTTAGACACCCCTATATATATATATATAGATAGATAGATAGATAGATAGATAGATAGATAGATAGATAGAGAGAGAGAGAGATAGATAGATAGATAGAGGTTTAGAGAGATAGAGAGATAGAGAGACAGATAGAGAGATAGAGAGAGAGAGAGAGAGATTAAAATTGCTCAGCATGTATGTATATGTTAACAAATTAATCTAGAAATACCTGAATAAATACTTTCGGTTAATAGGTGGAAGAAGGGCATGGCAATTTGGGTGGTATCAGAGCGGGTTATAAGATTCTATAGACTATAACTAGGGTTATAGTGTGAACTTGATTACTATATGACTTGTATGAGTTTGTATGCCTACATTAATATGGTAGCATATTTTGATTAAGGTCAATATGGCATCGCATGATAGTGACTGAGGAGAGAGACACTCTGGCTCAGAGTCTAGACATGATAATCCTAATGTAGGTGATCATACTGTTAGTGTATGCCCTATAAACCATTCGTGTTGTTGGTTTCAAGGCTATTGATCTTGTATAACTTGTTATATTTTAATAAAAGAAGTAGTTATTTATTTACATACATTTACTGCTTTTTTTATTTTCATGCAAATGAATGAAGAATATATGTAAATTATCCAAATAATTTTATTTAATTGTTAAATAAAATTATCAAATCGTTCCCTACATACGTGGTGTGGAATGGGCAACTATATCACATAGTAGGCATACTAGTTGTCGCCTAATGATATTATATGATAATATATGTAGGCTGACAATAAGTGTATTATCATAAGAGCATTAGTGTGGATTTATAGTTGGTGAACTATTTATCGAACATGACCGAATATCGATGAATCACATGATATGTATATAATCAATAATTTATCAATATATTATAATAGTGTATGACGTAATCCTTTGACCTGAGATGTCTCTATATGGATGGATATATTTCATATAGTGTATAAGTGCAGGGCTAGTCATGCCTTGTACAAGAAGCCGGTTTGGATATACTTTCTTCATATAAGTTTTCGGTTGACAGTTAAAATGGGATCCGTTGACTTGACATATTAGGCTGAGAATTTTCGTTGCCTCAGTTTGAGTTAAGTTTTAATTGAATGTTAATATGATGTCTTGATTATAAGTCTATGGCCACAGCATTATATTGACATATGATCGACGATTCAAAGGTGAATCGAGATTAGGGTTTTGATAGTTCATGAACTCTTTCTCGATTAGGATATGACGGAAGAAGGATATTATTCACATGTTATGTACAATCAAGGAAAAGTTTGAGGAAGATACTTTTTCATTGTGACTTAGGAACTATGGCGCATTGCTAAATACTAATCATAGTTGATGAGTAAGTGAAATGCTCGGAGATGAAACGTTCGATATTTGTTCACGGTCGAGTCATGGTGAACCTTCATAGTCCATCAAAATCCTTTAACGCTTATTATATAGAGAGATTAAAATATTATCGGGAGAGGGCTGACACCCTCATGATAATATGGAAATGGGCTGAAATCGATACATATAACGGTTATACATATTAACGACTCTTTAAATTGTTAAAGAGATGATATACTGATACCATAAGATAATTTAATGTAAATTATTTTTCAAATTTGATAATAATGATTATCAAATATGTTAGAATATGATTTTAAGGTAAAACGATGAAAATTAAATGAAATAGTTTTATTTAGTGCAAAATGACCATTTTACCCCTAATCTGATACGTTTGTGTAATTTATTATAAATTATATATTTAAATTTAATTATCAAATATATTAAAATATTATTTTAATATTAAATGATA
>JAVXUL010053502.1:0-10500 GCA_035590515.1 Trichilia minutiflora
TTTTATTCAGGATGAATGTTTTATCTATAATGTGTGTTCTGAATATATTTTGCAGTGTTTATGACCTTATATATATACACTCGGAGTTTGGGTGTTAGATTGGTTTGTTATTGGAAGTGTTTTGAAAATCAGGTTTTTGTGAATGCCTTACAGGCCTAGTATTCTGCGTGTTTGAGTGCATCCTAGAGGTCTGTGACGTTTGTCACAGATGGGTCCCATGGATTAGGTGGTGACACCTCTGCTCCTACATGAGGGAGCATTTCATACTTTCTAGTATAGGAATGATAATTTTATCCACATATATTATTTTTTACAGATATAATTTAAAAAAGAAGAAGATATAAATATTAAAAATCAATAAAACGAATAAGATATAGATAAAAAAAAATATTTATAAAACGGATAAATGAATGTTAATATTATTCGTTTTTTTTTAAAATGACATCATTTTAATAAAAAACTTATAAAACCTAAAATAATTACAACAAGATTTAAATTTGTGTTTAATTTTAAATTTGTCTCTAAGTTTTTATTCTTATTTATTGAGTTGTTGTTTATGACCTTTTTGTCAGCCTTATTAATGTAGTTAATATGAGTTTTTATTTAGTTTAAAAAATAAAATTTAAAGTATTTAAAATTTTTAATTATAAAATAAAATTTAAAATATTTAAAATTATTAAAATAAAAATAGATATTCGCGTGTATTCATATTCATATTTTTTAAGAATATATATACAAATGATAAAATAAACTAATAAATAAATACAAATAAAAAATTAAAAAACAAATCAGACAAAACCCATATTTATTTATCCGTTTGCAAATTCTATATGGGATTGTTGGGGTAATGGTTTTAATTTAGATTGAATTGGGAAGTTTTCGTCCCTTTTGTGATTAAATCTTATTGAGTAAAACTAATTAGGATTAATTCCGATTGAGTTGAGAAATTTTAAGACTTTATAATTCTAAATTTTGGCATCTATTGAGTGTAACTTAGTGGTTTTATTTTGGAGAGCATTTATGGTGGTATTGGATTTGAATTATTGAGAGTGCATCAAAATGTAAGAGTATGGTGCAGTCTCAATTTTATTCGACCATTTGATATCGTTGGTTAATGAGATCGAGTCGGACGTTTATTGATTAAAGACCTGAATTTTATTTTGATGACGCTGTTTTAAGGCAGTCGATGACTTGAGTCTTCCTGAAAGAATCTTTTAAAACATTGATCGATTGTTGGAGTTTCCGAATTTCAAAAAAATAAACAAAAATCTAAATTTAGAGTATGTAATACTAAATAATTTAGTATCGAAATATATAATTTAAAATTTAAATTTTTTTTAATAATAGCCAAATTTGTCAAATTCTCAATATATTATTAGTCTTTGATATTAAATCGATCAGACGACCGTCGTGCCAAACAGTGAAACCGAATTGTACGGAAGCTAATAGAGGGGAAAATTTTATTAAAATCAAAAGAACCTGTCCTTAAATGTTAAATCACAAAACCTCAGGGATGGATTTGTAAGTAACCCTATAATGTATTCAACCACCGAGGTCAGGAGGTAATATTTAGTTCACGTGATTTGAGATGTCAAAATTTATACGTTTTTATAAAATTTTAAGATTTTATTAATATATTTTTTAAATTCTCTTAGACCAAATTAATTGTTAAAGAGAATTTATGAATAAAAAATTTAATTAAAATTTTTATTTTAATTTAATTTTACAAATAATAAAAACTTGGAAGATAAAATTTTAATATTTATTTTACGGGGAAATATTATTTTTCTTTTGCCTGGGGGTAAATTTGTCAATTTCATATCACATATTTGCTCCATAGACTTCCACGTGGCATGAGCTGATTCGTGGGACCAAACTTCGCAGTGGACTTTTACGCCTAGCTCACGAAACCCACCCCACGCACGCACGTCCCAGAGGGATCGGAGAAGAGTTGAGTCCATGGCTGTGTCGAAACTTAAAGCTCTCTGGAATCACCCGGCCGGTCCAAAAACCAGTGAGTTGACTAACCCGCTTCTTCCTTTAAGCCTAATCCAAACGTTGATTTTTCTTTTTCTTTTTGTATTTGCGTGGTTAGAAAAATTATGTTACAACCAAATCTCAATTTGAAACTGATTGAAATTGAAAAATGAAAACTTTGAACTCAGTTTGTGGAAATACGAGGATGTTTGATTTTCATGGCCTTTGAATTTATTACTAAATTTTATTTAAACTTATGGTCATAAATGTAATTGGGTATTTGGAAATTCTCAACAAGTGTTCAGATGTCTATGAAATTTTGTGAATTGAACATTTTGACTGTAATTGGTGAGGGTGAAAGGGAACAGCAGAAGCAGATTTACCTTGTTGAATTGTATGGAGAGGAGAAGGTTGTTAGTGTGTTTCTCGATTGGAATCCACCGAGGAGGGAAGAAATAGAAACTTCTATTTGCCCTTGTCTTGGTTTGATTCGATCACTGTACTCGTGTTTCAAAATTGTTTATGTTCAAACAAAATTTGAAATTTTTATGGAGGACAAGGTTACAAGAAAAAATTGTTTCTTGGGCTTCAATAGCTTTTATTGTTTCTGTTCAATTATTGAAGAACTTGGTTCTATGAGTTTGGTAGACCAGTTCACCATTTTTTTTCGTTAATTCTTTTCAAGTAGTCATCGAAAGTAGTCTCTCTCTACCCTATTCTTTTTCCACTCCATCTCATTTCCTTCTATTTCCATCTTAACCAGAACCTATTAGAATCCGAGAAAATGAGATAATGATTGAATTTGCGAGGAACTAGAAATAGAATTTTAAGTAAGAACAAGTTGGGATATGGTTCTTGTTCATATGAAATTTTTATGAAAGACAAGGTTACAAGAAAAAATTGATTCTTTAACTACAATATGTCTTATTCTTTCCGTCCAATTATTGACAAACTTGGTTCTCTGAGTTTGGTAGAGCAGTGCATCCTATTTTTCTCATTAATTTTTTCCAAATAAGCGTGCCATCATATCCGCAACATATTGGAATCCGAGATGAGATAATGCTTGAATTTAACGAGGTACTAGAAGTAACATTTCAAGTGAGAACAAGTTAGGATATGATGCTGGTTCAAGCTTGGTCATGTTTATCATAGGGAAAGGATTGTCTATTTTTAATTTATCTGATGTAATCTTTAAAGTTAATATTTATGTTTTCATTTGTCAAATTCTTATTTTATTCAAAGATTAACAATAGCTGTGTTATGGCAGTTCACTTTTGGGCTCCAACTTTTAAATGGGGCATCAGCGTGGCAAATATTGCTGACTTCTCTAAACCACCTGAAAAGCTTTCGTATCCCCAACAAATGGGTATGTTTATTCTTTTTATATTTATTTTTATGAACCTGTCTGATTTTCGTATTACATTTTGAGCAATTTCTTATGCTACACCAAGTTGAAGTGTTCTTACACTTTTATTCACCATTGGCATGTGTGTTATTCAGCGGTTACAGCCACTGGATTGATTTGGTCACGCTACAGCACTGTTATCACTCCGGTAAGTTTGATTATAGATGCGATGATGAGCTCTTGATAAAAGTAATCAACACAAAGGAAACTGTGGATTTGGTGAATCACTCTCACCCAATCACATTGTCATTTTTCCATCTCACCATTTTTGTCTAAATTTCTTATCTTTGTTTTAATCTGTCCTTATCATTTATTCTTGAACACAGAAAAACTGGAACCTTTTTGCCGTAAACGTTGCAATGGCTGGAACAGGGATCTACCAGCTTTCACGCAAGCTACGGTAAATAAAATTAAATTCATACTACCTAGTTCAGTTGAAATGCATACAAGGATTTCTTCTCTTGTTATTGGAAGGAAAGTAGGTAGGTCTACATTTTTGATGTTCAAACTACTCTCCAAATACTTGGTTTTGGTATAGCTGCCAGAATCACAGCCCTTTTTTTTTTTTTCTATTTTGCAAATTTTAGGTGCAAGATAGTGAGAATTGAAATGAGAATTTCAGTTATGTATATGTGCTATACTGTGGTTTTTGAGTGATCTAATAGGAAAAAACTTTCAAAATTTTCTGGCTGCAATCTGTATGCAGTGCTGTTTACCTAACATTTGTTGCCATCATTTTGAGTTTGTCGCATATAATAATTTCTTCTTACTTTCAGGCACGATTATTTTTCGGAGACAGAAGCTGCTGTTGCACAAGAATGATGATGAAAATGTTTCCTTAATTTCTTGTGACCTGGGGTGGGGTTATTTTGCCCCCCACCCTATTAGGTTGTATATTCCTTACGGTTTGATTGAAGTTCAAAACGTTTGATTGGTACTGAGGATTTAATTTTATGCATTTTAAATCTATTTGAAAGGATTACTCAGCTAATCAGGTCCAATAAAATGCAGTAATTTGTGACTTAATTTTCCTATTCATTCGGTGGATACTATTGCTATTTTGAATGTAAAATCTAGCCAATGCCCGTTATCTGCACACCATACTTTGTTTTAATATCTGATATTATAACCTAATTATCAGCTAACATTTACAGTAAGGAAGAAGCTGCGAGTGTTTTTTTCTTTAGCTTGGTGGCTGCAAGTGTTTTTTTTTCACGTTTTCTTAAGTTTTAGTATTAATTAAGAGGCCAGGATTGTTGATATATATGGTGTAATATGAAAATATATACCCTATTTTTGGATGATCAATAAGGTGAAGTCAGAAAGATATGAATTTAAAGTAAATACATTTTAGTATTTACAAGACACGCACTCCGTTTCGAGGACAACCTTTCCCTATAAATTCAGGCAATAAAAAAGAATTTTGACTCACAAATACAACCAGAGCATTGGAAATATGGGGTCAATTATTGAAAGTTCAAAAAACAATTTGTAGCTAAAGTTGTTACGAGGAGGTAGATTAATTTCATTCTCCAACAAGTCTACTTTGAATAGTATCCAAAGATTTAAAGAAGGAAAAAATTCAATTGTTTCATCATCAATAGATTGTGTCGCCACACAATCAGTACAAATTGCAAGCGGTTCCAAATTGTAGAATCAAATTAATGACTATAAGCACAATCACAAGTCATTTAACTACCTCCGAATATGCCCGCAGAAAAATTGGATCTCTATATCGAACATGAAACAGAGGCCTTCTCTTCTAACATTCTCTGCCGTAAATGTTAACCTGAAAAAGCCCTATTAATTTACTTTAGTTTACTATCGTGAACTTCCTGTCTCAGGACCGATCAGTTTTTTTAGAATTGGAATCACCATCATGTACTTTCAAACCCAAACTCAAATCCAAGCTTTCATTTAAATCCTGTCGTACTATCTGCCCATTTGCCTGAGATAGAATTGAAGTTCCAGGCATATTAGATGCAAGCTTATAGTAAGAAATGTACCAGAATGCATACTAGTTATGAGGGTCAATGGACATCAGAGCGTAGTAGTAGACAACAAAGAGTTTAAAAGAGAATTAGAGATCTGATGAAACCAACATAAAATTGTTCCATGATAAACATCATATTCTAAGATGAGTATACTGTTTTCTTTTTTGGTATAAAACATAGCCAACGCTTTTGAAGTGAAAAAACATTACAAGAAATTCTGTCTGCTTACACGACATCACTCACTTTCAAATTCAAACATCAGTCCACATAAGTTTCAGTATAAATCAGTCTGCATGAATGGCATTTGTTAAAATAATACTTCAGGCACTCAAAAGAACAATTAAAAAGGAAAAATGTGGTTGAAGAAATGGTAGATAGGTAGCCATTCACCTGTTTTTCTTCCATTGGTACATCATTAATGTCCGGTTTTTCATCAAAACCATCAGTCCTGGGAGCAGGCTCTGCTGCACTTGGGTCAGTATCAGTAGTTTTACCTTCATTCTCAGCAGCCTCATTTTCTGCAGCTCTTTTTTGTTCCTCTATCACAGCAATCTGCATTATCAAACAGCCAGGACTATCATCCACTCACAGAGCTCATTATCAACCAAGAAGAAGAATTAGCAAACAACAGATGCGCTCACTTGACCTCATTCCTCAACAATGCAAACTATCCCTAAAATAGTATCATCACTTTGCGACACGTTGCACCATATAAAACTGATGCATCCGTAGACCATGTTTCTTTTACCAGGAATCACTAAAAACACAGAGCAACTACTTCCACCAGGCAGTATTTGGGGGCTATAAAGTCATAATCACATAATAACAACCACGAATTGTAACAACAACAAAAGAAAAGTGTGAAGTTAATAACATAATCTTGTCCATATCACATCAGCAGACACACACATTAATGAGGGTGAGTCTAAAGCTAGGGTAAGATGATACATTAATTACAAAAGATGACCGCCTTTAGCTACAGAATGGTTTTCTCCCAAGATCAACCAAGCAGAATTACTGGATAAAGTATAGGTACCATATATCCAGCACCATTGATGTATCAACTATTTTAACTTACTCGTGACAAATTTTTTATACAAAACATGTAACCAATTTTAACGTCACTAATTAAAAACCAGTTGATCAATAGGGATATTTAAACCTGATATTAAACTCAAATAAAACCTCAAATAAATCACTAGTATCACATGGATATAAAGATGTCCTCCTAGTGATATATCAATTTCAAAGTCTAATAATTCAACTGAAAAGTAAAAAGTCCAAATCAACACCCCATGCACCAGACCTGAGGCATTGTACTTCCTATCAAGCACCACAAAACATATTACGTTTGGTTGGATAGAATGAAATAAAAGAGAATGCAAATGAGATTGGGAATGAAATTATGTTTGGTATAGTTAGGAATGGAATGGACATTCCATTCCATCTTTTAAAAATACTGTAAGAATAGAATGGAAAAAAGTAATCAATGATAATAATACCCCTATAACAACACATTATAAAATATTTACTAGCAGTTTGCACGGAAAGATAAATAGACAGTGATTAGGGTTTAAAATTTTATTTTATTTGTTTTTTTAATAAAATGACAGTTTTAAAATTTAGAAAAAATAATAAGGACCAATCCATGAACAATGGAATGACCCATTCCATAGCTTTTGTGAGGAAATAGAGATTCCGTTCGATTCCCCAGTGCATACCAAAAAGGACATTTTATCCTTAAGAAAGTGACTCACTATAGTCAATCAAACCAAGGAAAAAAAATAATTGGTTATTAGAAATTCAAACTTAGACACAATGAAATGTATCCCATACCCAAAATTTTCCAATATGACCCATCCAAACTTTGAGCACTCGAATCACTGATCTTTCACGTAATCTCTAAATCTATAGCACAAAAGCCAATTTCTCATTATCAACTAACAACATATCTATTTAAAAATCTCACAAAAATGCTCCCTTGTTTCTCCAAAATTTTAAACCACCACACTAAGCCCACTCTTTTCTCAATCTAAACTGCAAATAAACCCTAAATCACAATTCAAACAAAAAGCCCCCACCAAAAATCAAGCAATTCACAACAACACAAACAAATCCCCAACCTAATTTGATCTCCCAAAAACTAATTGACAAAAACCCACATAACAAAACCAAATTCAGATAAATCCCAGAACAAGAAAACAACAATTTATAATTTAAAAACCGAAATGTTTTTGAATTTCCAATAACCCCCCAAAACCTAGAAATCCGAATTCCAGAAAATCCAAGAGAAAGGAAACAACCATTTAACATTAAAAAATACCGGAATGTATTTGAATTTCTTCCTCGGCTGCTCCTCCGGCGTCGTATCATCCTTACCATAATCTTTCTCTCCGCCATTGCTGCTGCCGTTACTGTTGTTCCCATTGTTGTCCCGTTGATAGAGCGGCGTCCACTTGTACAACAACAGATGCGAGCCGTTACTTGCGTTACCAGTCGAACCGTTACCGTTACCGTTATTGCTGCCGTTGAGATTTTGATGCAAGTTATTGTTATTGTTGCCGTTGCTGTTCGACGAAGAAACGTGGATCCATCTCTTTTTCCACTTCCTCACCGGACCGCTGAACACCGTTGCTGGTCCGTACCGGGTCGAGGACCGTCCGAGTCGGGCCCCAACCCCCTCCATTATAATCTGTTTCTTTTAATTTCGGTGGCGGATCGGGCTGACTTGCGGTTCTCTGACTCGTTTTTCGAAAATTTCGGCAATTGTCTTTCTAAAATTTAGAGAGACAGATGTCTATCATCCTCTGCGAATTCTTACATTGGGAGGAAATTGCGTAGTGGAGCCAAGATTGTATTAGGCAAATCAGGACGTTGAAATTGTTGACTGGTTTATAAATCTGGTGATGGTACATATTTGAGTTGACTCTTACGATGATTGGATCTTCTGACCGCGGTTACGGGTCGCAATTTCTTACGACTCGTTGACTGGAAATTAGAGAATTCGATGAAGTTGACTCCTAATTTGCTCTAAAAAATACTTTGGGCTTTAAGAAAAAATATGTTTTAATTATTTTATTTTATTTTTTGTAATTTTTTCATATTTATTATTAAGATAATATTATTAGTTGATAACATATTTTATATATATATTTCTTTAGATAAAAAGTTTCATATTTAATTTTTATAATTTTTAAAATAATTATATTTTTTTATTATTTAATTGATAAATATTACTTTATTTAAATTGAAAAATTGAAATACCCCAAATAAGGAGAATGCCAAATACTGCATATAATTTGATTAAATGATAATTTTTTTTAATATTTTATGTGATAATTAGCTTTGTTAACTCAATTTTTTTAATTTTTTTGTTTTTTATAGTATAATAACTAATTTTTATAAAAATATAAAAATTTTAAAAATACTTAAAAAACTAATTTAATAAAGATATTTATTATAAAATTTAAATTTTAAAATATTATCATAAAATATAAAATAAAAAAATGATCATTTATGCGTACTTGTCATCCTCCCCCTAAAATAAATTTATTTTCTTTAAAAATGCTTCCTCTGCCTCCCTTTCTATGGTTCTTTTCTTTATTTCTCTTTTCTTTTAATAGAGGTTAAGAGCTTGCTTTTTGAGGTTTGTTCTAACACAACAACTTGATGGACATTGATCCAAAATCAACAAGGAATGCTAATGTATTTTGACAGCTGGATAACTAAGTAAGGGTGTATTGGTCATTTGTAAAAAGAAAAGTTTAGTAAGTAGTTAAGGTAGTTTTTCCTTTTCTTGATTTTCTCTATGGGTGATTAATAACTTGATTGATCTCATTTAGATTATGTATCCAAGTATATGTAGTCTTGTTGTAGAATAGTCCGGTGAGTTCAAGTGTCATATTCACAGGAAGTGTTTTTTCCAAGAGTCCAATTGGTTATGTTCAAGCCAAGATCTAATAAAAGAAGTCCAATAGCAAAGGTAGAACAAGTGTTGGATTGATTTTAAGTAAAGAAATTATCAAATATAAATTAAATAAAAATTAAAATACTAAGACTTTGGAAGTTAATATTTTAGGATAATGGTTAGTAAAATAGATCCCTTTTATAACTCAATTGAGATTAACTAAAGAGTTATCTCAATCGGAAGATGAAAATCATTTAATGCATGAAAAATATATTTTCTTTAAAAAATCAATATTTGATTAAAAGAGTTTCTTTAAATCAATTGATAAAAAATGTAAGAAAAACATTTTAAGACATTTAATGTTCAAAGCATTTTTTGTACCATATGTCGACAATGAATCAAAGAAAGTTTTTTCAAGCATTCAATATGCCAAATGTTTACATAAAAATAAGAGAGTTTAAATGCTTCAAAATTTTTTTCAAAACATGCATATGCAATTAATAAAAGAAGTTTAAAAATTAAAAATTAAGATGGGATCTAAGAAACATACCATACATCCTTAGTATCAACCTTCTAGCCTTAGCTAGAACTTTAGAAATTCATGGAGATGAGAGAACAAAAATTCATAGCAAACTAATTCAAATATATCAAAGTACATTCTTAGAACATAAAATAAGTCTCTTATTTATAGGCAAACATGAGAGCTAAATGTCAAAGTAGGTGGTTGCAATATTTGACCATTAGGTGGCCAACTTTGATAAATGGTGGTTGAAATATTCTAGCCATCACAAAACGTCATGAATGACCTAAAATATGAATGATTCAACCCTTATATCCAATATGAAATTGTATATATTTGACTCCTCTTTTGAATGTCACTTATCTCAGGTCAATCCGAATTTTCTATCAAATGTTATGAGCCAGTTACTGAAGCAAGCTCGAGCTAGACTGGAACAACAATGAGACTTGAATGATGGCATCAAAAGTATATTTTAGAGCCTGAACTGATGGTTGGATCAAACATGAAAGTTTTATCCCAATGAGTTAAATTTCTAATAGATCAAGATTCACCTCAATATCTCTCTTGGATGAAATGTTATTCCCTTTTTATATTCGCTGCGCAAAAACCAAAATTAACTAAAATTATAAACAAAGTAAATTTTATATCAAAAACTAGAAATATGCATAAATGGAGAGAGTTAATCATACTTTGAAGT